>PVIC010008291.1:0-32211 GCA_004025085.1 Thryonomys swinderianus | reverse complement strand
CAGCATTATAACCATTTTATGTTAAAGAAACTGAGGCTCAGAGAACATTTGTACAATTTCAAGATCTCTTCAAGATCACTTAGCAGAGCTGGGATTTGAAGACAATTATTTTTGTCTGCAAAACCATTAGTCTTTCTGTCAGTTATCTGAGAGTTTAAAGCAGGTAAAACCAAGGTCTGTGTTCCTCTGACTCAGTTCTCACAGAATGAAATCTAAGTAGCAAATACAATTTTACTCCTCAGACCCAATGATGGAAAAATAAAGCAACCCAATTCTAATTTGAGGCCTCTAAACTGCTACATGGTTGACTAGCTTCTCTGGAAGTGCCCTGTGTTCCAGCCTAAGGGCTCTCATGTCTACACATGGCTCTTTTCACAATGCATTTTAGTGTTAGTGGCCCTCTGGGTCATGGTACCACCCTTGGGCATCACCACTGAAGTCTACTCTGCTGCTGAGGAAAATCCTCTTAGGCCATCCCCCAAAAGTATTCCTCACTCCCTCAAATTCTAGTCTCAATAATGAGTTCAAGTCTTTGAAGAGCCAGGAAGAGACTGGCAATAGTGTCTACTTCAAAGAGCTATTGTTGTAAAGATTAAATGAATTAATATCTGTACATTGCTTAGTCTAATGCTGAATGTGTAGTGTATGCTCTTAAGAATTATTACATATTTCAGAATATACTTACAAATATTTTTTTGTTTTCCTATGTGACCTACAAAATGTCACATAATTTATAAATTGGACAGAATATGTTATTTCATTGTAGGCAGTGCTGATACTGGTTTATGTCCTAAAGGCACAGTTATCCCATTATTCTGTTTTATTTCATTCTGTCTAAAAAAGGGCAGAGCACAGTGCTATTACAATTGTATACTCTGTATTGCCAAGAAAGAACTTCCATTTTTTTGTCTAGACATATCTGATGACTGGAAGAACTTACCAGAGCTTGGCTTCTGGCTCTGTTCCTTTCAAACATTCTCTTCCATGGCAACAGGTCCAGCACAATGTTCCTTAGCCCACCTTCCTATCATGCTAGGAACCCAGGACTCACGCTTTATTTCATGAAGTATAAGCTCTGTGGATAGAAGGTGCATTCACAGAAGCCACTTCTATGCAGGGATTATAGTATGCCACCTAAAAATATCACAAAATACAGCTCACTCAATGTCTCCTTAGCGGCATCCCCAAAATTCTTCCAGACACTTCCCACCACCTAACAGAGAAATAAACACGATGATTGGGAAATCTGAATGGAAAGAGATACTATCTTAATTGAGGTAAACATACCTACCTCTGTGAAATTTCATTAGCACATGACTGCAGATTTATTGTTAGGATCCCTTTAAGGACCCTGAAATGTCTGTCCAAGTGAAGGGTCCCTTCACCTAGAGGAACAAGAGCTTGTAGTGTTTGTCATAGAGCAAGTCTCCCATCACCTCCCAGGGCCCCTTCTCGGTTTTAGAGTTCTGGTCTACTCAGGCTGCAGGTCCTATTGGGTGGCTCCTCCTCAGAACTGCAGACTTGGCTGGTTGGGACCATACCACATCTGCATGAGGCTGTCGAGGACTTAAAGTAGGACAGTCTTCTTGAGGCTGCTGTTTCAGTGCACCACACTGCCCTTGGGTAACTCCCCTGGCCTGTTTTACTTCCAAAACTAGGCATTTCTTTAAATCTCTTTCAGAAAATCTTTTTTATTATCCTGTTTCCCTCAGGTTCTCTGACTGATACATTGTTTCTTTTGATTCCAAAGAATATAACCCATGGCCATTTATAGCTGTTTCTTTTTTCTGCTTCCTGATATCCTAAAATGAAAGGTATTGCTTACTTTCTGCTTCTCAGCATGAGTCACAAAATGTGTACATAAAGTCACTTGCTCTGCCAGTCACGTGGTCATAAAACTGTAAGATCCATGTGTAACTTGGAGGAGAGATCTGCTTGTTGACCCAGCTGCTAATTTCCCTGGGGGTAACATGGCCTTTGGAGAGTTCAGCCTGTCTTTAACATTTTTACATTTTCATACATGTTTATGTAATCACACAGCTCCATCCTATGTAGCTCTGGGGAAATTCACGACACTTATTGGCAGTTGAATTGTCCCTTCATATTACATGAGACGAAAAACTGACTCCATTCAACTGCCAAAGCAACAGCCAAAGAAGACATTAAGTGAGAACTGATTTTCAGTTTGGAGATCCCTTTTCATTCATGAGTCCTTTAGGGCTTCTCCACAGCTACAGAGAGGGTTATTCTTCAAAAGAAATATAGGTTTTTCTCCCCTTAGGATACACTTAATCTGGACATTAGAAAGGTTTCTGAGAGTAGGGAGGCACACAGGAAAAACTCACCGGCATAATGTTTATCTTTAATAAAAGGAAGGTGGAGGAATGAGCTGAGACAGAGCATTCTTGTGTTTTGTTCTTCCTACGGCTGCAAACAAGATCTCTGGAGTCTCTGGCTTTGAAAGTAGTAGTAGACCATGAATCTCAGTGACAGTATTGCCCTGGAAAAGCATGGCGTGGGCCCTATCCATTCTGATCGTTGGCACCACCCACGAGAAACTCACACTCTGCACACTCCAGGGACACTCACATCCAAATCTGTCCTGCATTGAACTGTTGATCTTTTCTTTCATTCCTTCTGCTAGTATTTGTTGAATACCTGTAATCAGGGTGGCCCTATTTGAAAAGCTAAGGGCTCTGCTTTGAATATGGCAGGGCAAGGTCTGTACCCTCATTAATGTGTATTCTAGTAGGTGACGCAAAATAAACAAATAGGCAGACAAATACATGCATATATATATACATATCCATTATATTCTAATTTTAGTGATAAGTGCTCTGACAAATACTGCCAGGTACATTTGTTATAACCAATAAGAAATAATATCGGGGTGTCAAATTTAAAGTCAATATAGCAGGCCTGAGCTGCGATACCTACAAATACTGCCTTCAAGGTTAGCACTTGGCTAGTGTCTGGGAATCTAAATGGTAAGCAGTGCGGTTTATCTTGGACACCTGCTTTCCTTCTGGGAGCCCGGAATGTTGGTGTGTAGCAGGTGTACAGTGCCTATGTGACTAGCTGCCTATGAAAACCTCAGGTGCTGAAGCTCTGAAGAGCTTCCCCGGTGGACAGCGTGTTCCCACACAGCAGGGAGACTGCTTCCAGCCGGTGAGCTTCTGACGCAGGGGTCGGGGGTGGAAGTTTGCACCTGGCTTCCCTCTGCCTTTTCCCTTTGCTTTGTGTTCTTTCTCTGTGTTCACTTTCACAAGACACACTCATAAAATTGACACGATCCAGAGTAAAACAAATGTTTTACTTACCAAAAGTCTATGCAGTTCTGCATGAAGTACTACCTATATTATCTGTGGACTATAATTACTCACTTGTTAAAATTACCCACAGGCAGATATAGATTTCAAGACTAAGGTGTTTTTTAAATCAATTATCAACTCTGCATATGTGTTTTTACCCTGCTTCTCTTTTCATGGGTACTAAAACCTTTCTTTGTGTTAATATTTTATAAAACAAAGAATATTACAAAATTATGTAGAATATTTAAAAATGTTTTGCATTGGTTTTGTCACATTACTTTTGTTGATGGAATCTTTTCTATTTAATGTGATTATAATGTACTATTTTCCTGATTACTGTCTTGTTTTTATTTTATTTATTTTAATTATTTTTTAAAGTTGAGAAATTACAAGTGGTTCTAATCTTTTGCATTTCATATTACATGAAACCTGCTCATATGCATTTTAAAAGGTCACATCCATGAATATAACAGTGCACCAAGTCCTGTGAGCACTTCCAGTGCCCCTGGAACTGAGGGGTGGGCTCCAGGACCCATGACAAGTGGGTGACTACAGAATTCCTAGAAACAGGTTCTAAAGAGGCAATCCACTTAGAGCGTAGTTCTAGGGTTGCTTAGAGTACAGTATAAAAGGCCAGGCACTTCAGTACATACCTGTAATCTTAGCTACTGGAAAGGCTGTAGCAGGAGTATGGCAAGTTCAAGACAAGCCTTTGCCACTTAGTGAGGGTGGGCGGGTATAGTTCAGTGTTAGAGCAAGAGCCTGGCACTGAGGTTCAATCTTCAGTATGAAGAAAAAAGGGTACTTTAAAAAAAAACTGGCATGGGACTCACCAAAAATGTTAAAACAACAAAATAGGGGGGAAGTAACCTAGTGTGACATCTAAGGAAATTTAGGGGGAATGATATCCCCTTTAACTAATTATATGCTGGTATTGGCATAGTTCAAAAAGTTGTGGCAATACAAGGGCCCTGATTTTACTAATTAATAAATGCCCTTGGGATAGAGTGGGCATCTTATGCTCTCATACTCAGAGAGGGTCATTTTGAAAAATGATGAAATGAACACACTCTTTTTACTGATTTTAAATTTACAGGAACACAGTGGCAGACTCCTAATCACACAACCAGTTAATGGTTGAAGAAAGTTTTGAACCACTCAGATTGTTTTAAGTTCTTTTTATCAGCAAAATAGTCCTGACTTTGAGGCTTAGTAATGCCCCATTATGTATACATGGAAGTTAAATAATAAAAACATCAATAATAAGAAACATTTTGGCAGAGTTGTACTCATGTGGCTATTTCTTTACTCAGTCTCCTTATACCAGCATTTCTGCTCTTATGATTTTAACTCCCGGTGAGTAACTGAAGACCCTCATCTCTTAGGCAGGTTTCTCTTATCACAGTCAGATTCACAAATTCAATTATTTTTGGATATTATGTTGGATATTCAGTGCCCAATTCAAATTTCACATGGACAAACTTGAACTCAGGGTTCCCCAGACATCTTCTTCAACTTCTCAGCTAATTAATTGTATCTCCATCCTCCTCACCTGTCACACCAGAACTCTTGAAGTTAATCTGAAATTTTATTTTTCTTGTCATTCTGTTTCTACAATCAAAGCTTGCCAATTTTATGTTATGGTGCTTGATCTGTTTCACCCTACTTCTACTGTCTTAAGGCTCTTGTGTTAGTCACTTTTCTGTTGCTGTGACAAAATAACTGTGAATAACAACTTAAAGGAGGAAAGGTTTATTTTGGCTCATGGTTTCAGTTGAGGTCAGCTGGCTCTGAAGCAGAAATGAGATGGATGAAGGACATGGCAAAGGGAAACTGCCCACTTCATGGCAGTCAGGAGGTGGAATCAGAAGGAAAGAGCCAGAAAAAGAGGAACCAAGAACAAAATATAGTCCCCAAAGTCATGCCTCCATGGTCTACCTTCTTCAAGTAGACCCTAACTCCTGTTTCCACCACTTTCCCAAAATGCCATTAAATTGTGGTCTCATCAATTGATCAATTCACTAATGAAGTTAGAGACCTCATGATCTGATAACTTTCCAAAAGTCCATCCTCTAAACACGTGAGTTGTAGTGAGACATTTTAGATCTAAACCATAGCAGCCCTCAACATCTCTTTCTGGAACTTATACATCAGATTGTTAAGTATTATTCCCAATACACCCGTCTATCACTAGGCTAGCCGCATCAAAATCTGACCTTTCTACAGAGGTCAGCACTGTTCCTGTCCACCCTTCCATCTTCAAACATCTCAAAGCTTTCTTCTGCTTTCTAAGTCAAGCTCTAGTTCATGAGTAAGATTTTTAGTGATTTCATATGCCAATTCTACCCTACTAATTCAATTCTAAAGGCCTATAGCTTCCCAAATACACTACAGAATTTCCTGCCTCTTTGACTTTGTACTATTCATTCTGTCTTCCCACTCTTCCCAATACATGGCAACTCTTACTGTTCAAGATACTTTTTTTTTTTTTTGCTTTTTGAGACTCCCGAGTGCTGGGATTACAGGCGTGAGCCACCACATCCGGCATTGTGGTATGCGGTGTTGATTGTTGGTGGGCGTGAGTCTCCACGCCCAGCATTGTATGTGGTTACCGGGGATCGAACTCAGGACCTTGCGCTTGCGAGGCAGGTGCTGGAACCACTGAACTAACCCTCTGGCCCCAAGATACTTTTACTATTGAGAATTCTTCACTAAACTTCCAGTTTGGTTCAAGAGTCCTTCATCTAGGCTTCAATAGTCATTATGTTTATATGGCACCACTCCTTCTATATAAAATAATGTTTATGTGAATGTCTTTTCCCTTCAGCCAGCAAGCTGCCCCAGGGTACAAATCACACCCTAATTTATTTGTGTCCCCTCAGCACCCTTGGCACATACACAATTCCTCACAATAGGACAATGACTCGGTGAATATTGCCAAACTCAACTGAACCAAGGTTCCAGCTGGGGAAATAGAAATTCCAATCATAGCACTTGGTAATGAGACTATCCTCCAGGATCAGAAAGCGATGTGGAATTTTCCCCAAGACATCTAAGGAGGAGAATGCCAGATAAATTTTATGTGTGCCTATAGTTACAAAACCACAATCAGAAAACAGAGCCAAGTGGTGGTACACTAAAATCCCAGAGGATGGAGTTATAACCTCATCCAGCTAAAGAGCGGAATGCAGTCTCGGGCTGTGGGAGTTGGAACAATGGTGTTCAACTCCACCAAGAGAATTATCCCACTGCTTAGCCTCTGTCCCAAACACTGTGTCCAATTCTGGGTGCCTTCTTCTTTCATGACCAACTGAGAGATGGGAAGCAGCATGCTGAGGGGTCCCAACACTGTGCCACTAAGGAGAGGTTGAAGAGCTGGAAATGTTTGAGCTCCCAAAAAACAGTCAATAGAAACTTGAGAAGAGCATCGAAACATTGGAAGAACCATTACTGGAGAATGTGGAAGTATCTACTCAGCAGACATCAGAAGGTAAAATTGGGACCAGAAAACAAGAGTGACAGGGAAGCAAATTACAATTTCACGTCAAGGACAGATGTCAAAAAAATGAGCTCTTTTTGGAAAGTAATGAGCTGATTGACCAAGTAATGAGCATTCATCTCTGGGGGTGCTTGAGGAGATGAAAAGCGCCAGCTGCAAGGTGGTTGGGGAGGGGTGACAGCCTGGACAAAGTGACCAGTAGGTGACCTTCTACCTAAGATTTGGTAAAATTAGAAAATCTATTCTGTCCTAAGGAGAAAGTTCAAGTTTATTTTCCTCGAGTAAAGACAAAGATCTATCACTTGATTTCATCAATTCAGTAGCTATCAAAGCCCTGTTCTTTCCATTCAAAAGCTCTGGATTTGACATTGTTGTGTTCTCCAGTCACATCCTTTTACTCTCGCAGACTCCAACCTTTGTCCACAACAAATACCTCTATCTTTTGGCACTAGTTCTCCTGGGCCCTGTACTACCACACAGCTTATTTCCATGTTGGAGCAGTCTAGCTCCCAAGAACCCTCAGAAGTATTTTCAACCATCCTGGACAAGAAAGTGGGTAATTTTGTATCTTGACCTCTGCCGTTTGCAACTATGTAGGCAGGGATTTCTTCTAGGAAATTTAGCAGGATTCTCTCTTTCTCTCTACTAAAGTCAAACTCAGGGTTTCATGTATGCTAGATAAGTGCTCTTCTATTGAACTAGCACCTTTCATCTCTCTCTCTCTCTCTCTCCCTCTCTCTCTGTCTCTTTGTGACAGGTTCTCACTTTTTCTTCTAGGAAATTTAGCAGGATTCTCTCTTTCTCTCTCTGCACTAAAGTCAAACTCAAGTATGCTAGATAAGTGCTCTTCTGTTGAACTAGCACCTTTCATTCTCTCTCTCTCTCTCTCTCTCTCTCTCTCTCTCTCTCTCTCTCTCTCTCCCTCTCTCTCTCTGTCTCTTTGTGACAGGGTCTCGCTTTGTAGTTCAGGCTGACCCTGAGCTCACTATGTAGCCCAGGCAAGCCTCAAAGCCAGCAATCCTCCTGCCTCTGCCTCCTAAGTGCTGCAATGACAGGTGTGAGCCACCACGCCCAGCACTGTGGTATGTGGTATTGATTGCTGGTGGGCGTGAGTCACCACGCCCAGTACTGTTGTATGTGGTTACCGAGATCAAACCAGGAACCTTGCACTTGCTAGGCAGGCATGGGAACCACTGAGCTAAATCTCCGACCCACACCTTTCATCTCTTTAGTGAATACTTTTCTGAGGGGAGGGAAGTTTGGAAAGTCCACCTCTTAGAAATACAAGAATAAGAGATAAAATATGAAAAACTCAGACCAAACATATTAGCCAAATTTAAAGCAGACCCCTCAGAAATGATCCATGTATATAAAATGTACCAATAAAATCAATTAAAAAAGATAAATAAACAATAAAGGAACAAGAAAAAGAAGTATATACACACACAGAGAAAGAAAGAAATGATCCATGACCTGGAGATAAAGTCCTACTTTATCTGCAAGAAACTTGCTAGAACCTGGAACTGGGCTAATTTCTTAAAGGTTGTGATTGCCATTGTTTCTTGTCTATTTTCCTCTGGTATAACTCGTGCCCCTTCCTGTTGGTCTGCAGTTATTCTCATAGGATGGGCAACTCCAAAATACAGTGGGTGAAGGGGGAAAAACAGCCTGAAATATGGTCCCACAGAGTTTAACCATACATATTTCAGTCTATGATTTGGATTCTATTCAGCCCCTTGTCCCTGGACATTATGTTCACCGCTGACCTCTCCACCCCGTGGCCATCACAAACTTGTTTCACCTGGTCCTCTACTCCTGCTCTCACTACTTAGCCCTGAGCTGCTACTGTAGCAACTGGAAATCTGCAGGCCTAAACCATTACGAGTTTGATCACAAGGACATCTAGACAAGCCAGGATTTTTGAATCTGTCCTTCCCCACACTTGTCTCCAGTCTAACAGCTCAGTATGGCCCTAGCACCCTGACCAAGGACTCTATTCCTCCTGCCGTGAGACCACCATATTTTAGCTCTTCCACCCATACTTCCCAGCAGACCCAGCCATGATTAGAGAGCAAGTATTTCTTGGTTAAAGGAAGGCACTCCTCAGGGGCTGGGGATTTGGCTCAAGCAGTAGTGCACCAACCTTGGATGCACAGACGGCCTGAGTTCGATCCCTGGTAACCAGGGGGGACTTCACTGAAAAGAAGACATTTTTCACACAGAGTCTTGATATAGACCCCTTCCTGCCTTTTGCCCCCTTGACTGTCCCCTACTACAACTTCTGTCTTCCAATCCAGTTTGGCATCTCTAATGCCTACAGGACACACACGATGGCATCACATCACCTAGTCAGTCCCAGACGCAACAGGCCCCAAACATAACTCGACAGTGATTAGAAACCCTCCTCCCAACACCGACAGCAACAGCTTGTCCTGGTGTTTCTCCTTCCCTCGTAGCCATCTGATCACCAGCAAGTGAAAAACGCAAGATGAGCCACTGGCACAGCTGCTTCCCTTATTGGCCTTTGAATAGAAATGAAAAGGATAGTTTGAGCCAGTGTGAGTTTGACATCCTGGTACTTGAATAAAATGTGTTTACACTTCTGATGAACTTTCTTTCAGGTATAACCCGCTTGGAACAGTACTAAGGATGTGACTAGTGCTCAAAGATCTGCTAAATGAATGAATGAAAGTGACTAAATTTGACATAAAAATAAATTTTAAAATAAATATTAACCATTAAAAACCTCATGAATAAATCCACATGTCATATAGAGGATAGCAAGGGCATTTTCAGTCTGCTAAATTCAAATATAAATCATCTTACAGGGTTCTTCTGTCCACCCTGAGGCACAGAGGAACACATTTTGATTAGACTAATACTTTTTAAAGGCAGCATGGTTCCAGCTCCAATAGGAATTTTCTGGGTTGTCACAGCAGATTGTTAGGTTTGGGTCTGAGCCCCTCTCCTAAGCCCAGGGATTACTGATCAGCACTTGTTTTCCTGGTGCTGGTTGTTAACTGCTCATTTGGCAAAATGCCATGTAGTTAATCCCAGCTTCCTAAATCTCCATGTTTTTAACAAGAGCCTTCATTTCCTGGGTTAAGCCACTCCAAAGTGTTTGATAACTGAGGCGTAAAGGGTGAATTTTCAGAGGGATGAGACATTTCCTGAACAGGTGACTGGAAAAGTATAGCTGTCAGTTGTATCTCATGTGTTTCAGTGACCAGATTTTGATTACAAAAAGAAAGCATTGCTCAGAAACTATAGCTAGGAAAATTAAAGTTATGTGGACCCAGCCATTTCTATCAGAGTTCCAAACTCTGACTCAGGGAGACAGTCAATGTTTGTGACTGCTAATGCCCCCATAAGGCAGCAAAATAGATTTTAAGCTTCTATGTTCACCAAGCTTCTATGTTCCAAGTTCAATCCCTGGTACAAAAAAAAAAAAGTGCAATGAATGTTAAAATTTTAAATACACACACACACATACACATTAAAAACATTCCCATGAATCCCCCTGGCTTCTAATTTCTCTCTTCATTATTACTACTTTCTAATCCAGGAATAAGATGGATGGATATACCTTTATGTTGGATGTAATTCATAACCATTCTCATTAGTTAATAATAAGGAAATACTGAAAAGTAACATTTTAAAAATTCTTCTAATAAGTACTGGTATAACAGTTTCATCTATTAGTGTTCCAGGCTCAATTTTAAAATGACCTCTTTTATTGAAAATGTTGAGAACTGGTGAGAGATTAATAAAATAGAGGATTCTTGCTTAGGAAACAGTAGCATTCCCCATCACAGAGAGAAGTTGGAAGAGCTAAAGAAAACTTGCTGTAAGGAATTATCAATATACAGGTCAAATGCTAAGCATTTCTTTAAAAAATTGATTAGAAGGAAAGGCACACCACTTCAAACACACTAATCCCATTGTTCTTGCCACTTTCTGGCACAGTTCTGGAAGTCTTTTTCTCATCTTTATAAGATGTGATTAAAAAATACAGTAAATGCTGCCACTGAATTACATCCAACATAAAGGCATATCCATCCATCTTATTCCTGGATTAGAAAGTAGTAATAATGAAGGGAGAAATGTATTAGAAGCCAGGGGGATTCATGGGAATGTTTTTAATGTGTGTGTGTGTGTATTTAAAATTTTAACATTCATTGTACTTTTTTTTTTTTGTACCAGGGATTGAACGTGGAACCTTGTACATTTTAGGCAGGCACTGGAGCCATGGAGCTAAATCCTCAGCCCAACAGTCACTGTACCTTTTGATCACACCTAATACTAGAGCATCTAGTATAGTGAAAGTTAATAAAGTTTAATGGAAGGAAGAAGTAAAGGGAAGAAGGACAGGAGAAAGGGAATAAGAGAAATAAGGAGGGAGAAAGACAGGACAAAGTTTGTGACTGACTTAGTCACAAACAGGCATGCTAGGTATCTTTGATCTCTCCAGAACTGCTTTTCACTCTTCTCTACTCTGTTCTCCATTAGGGGGCTGGCTGGTGTGAATACATCCTTAGGGCTCTTAGCCTTCTGCTCCCTGGTTCTTGAGGTCAACAGAAAGGTCAACAGGAAGCCCAGGTGGGAACCTGGTGGGCACAATGGAAAAGGACAGCATGTCTCTTCTATGGGCCCTTGTCCCATTACCAAGGCTGACTGCCTCCTCAAGTCAGCCTCTTCCACAGTGACTTTTGGCACTCCGGTAACAGCATTCTTCCTTTGCTCTTTAGGGAAGGGATGGTGACAGTTCCACGACTACTAACTTCAGGTTACTGTGCTGGCTCTTGTAGTTTTCCTGTGTCCTTGCTGAGCTATTATAAATAGGCAACTTATAAATGACTTCTGGATGAATTGCTTTAAGTCTTATGATTTGTTCTTTTTGGATTCTGACTGATACAATGCATCCCTTTGTGTTCCTCATTTGACCCAGTAGAAATACCCATTACCTTTTTCCCATTCTCTGAATTCCAGGACATAGACCTCCAACTAACTTTGGCCAGTGGGAGTTGCTGTCAGGACACCAGAGATGGACCGAGAGAGGGGTGGATCTTTCATCCTCTGCCAGTCTTTGAGTGAGCAGTTTTGATTCCTCTGCATAAGATCACAATTCCTGCCAGGGAGTCTCTTCCCCAGAACTCGCTGTAAATTCAGCTACCCTTACAATGCATCATGTCTTTCTCGCCAGGAACTTGATGGACACTATAGGTTTTAAAATTTGTGGCATATATGTGGATGAGAGTTTTACCCCTTGCCAAAGAGTCAGGTTTTATTTTTAAGCCTTAGTAAAGGTGTGATATTGTGTAAATATAGACAAGTAGAAAATTTCTTTCAAGACTTTTTAAAAGTTCATAGAGTAGAATATATATACTGATCCTTGTATACTCCAGCCAGGATGTGCAGTTAGGAGAGGGCCAGATGACAGAATGATGATGTGAAAAACTTACATCTGAGTAATCAGGAACTGTGTGATTAATTCACAACATGTAGCAAGCAGAATGAGAAATCTGCAACTATTGAATGTAGTTATACTAAAAGATATCTCATACATTTAAGCTCCAAAGTAACGTAACCAAGAAAATTTCATTCTTGAAAGCAAGTCAACTACTTTCATGAAAGGAAATACGAATTTTTCACTATCAAACTTGAGAGATACAGACAGGACAAATAGGAGAGCAGAAGAATATGTCATGTCTCCATGGTCTGTGATTTTGAAGATATTCTGTGTGAGAAAGCCTGTTCTGTGTTTAGTAACTTCCAGACAACACCAGCCTGTCAGTCCTGATCACTGTCACTTAACAAGTAAATGCAAAGCAACAAACATCTATTAAGAGCCCCCTCTGCATGGAGCACTGTGCTGGGTGATCTGGGTACAAATAGGAATGAACATGGAAGACAAATACAAATTGACTCCAACTCAAAGCAGACTGTGCAATAGGTACCCAAGAAAACTTCTTTTATTATAAAAAATATGTGCCTAGAAGCAGGCACGTGGTCCTGTTGCATCCTCTTATCTGACATTGATTCCTTGGGCTGCAGTTTTTTATTGACTTTATTGTTACATTTTATACATACATTATGATTTCATTCAACATTGAGAATTTGTACATGACACATCTTGATTCTCATTTTCCCCTTTCCCCAGCTCTCCCGACTTCTCCCCCCTGTATACATAAACTTTGTTTCCCATTTAACTATTAAATTTATTCTTTCCCTTTTTTACTTTCCCCTATTCATATTTTCCCTTTTCCTTTTTAATGTTTTCTTCCTATTTCATACACTTGTCATTCATTTACACTTTCAGTTTTTCATAACAGAGAAAAGATACGGTATTTACACATCTATGTCCTATTTATTTTATTATTAGTACGTACTCAAGGTGCACCCATTTGAATATAAATGACTCAAATTTATCATTCTTTACAGCCAAGTAATAACACCATTTTATAAAAAGAACCACATCTTTCTCCAGTCTCCCCTTGATGGGCATTTGGGCTATTTCCAAGATTTAGCTATCACGAACTAAGCTGCTATAAACATGGGTGTACGTATGTTGCTATGGTATGATTCTTTTAATTATTTCATATAAAATTTATATATATATATATATACTACCAAGGGAATAGTAGGGTCAAATGAGATCTTGAATCCTCATTTTTCAAGGAATCTCCACAGTGGTTACACCAGTTTACATTCTGACCAACAATGGAGAAGGGTTCCTTTCTCCCTACAGCCCCACCAGCATTTATTGTTGGTTGATTTCATGATAACAGCCATTCTTTGTGGAGTGAGATGAAACCTCAGTGTTATTTTCATCCGCATCTCTCGAATGACCAGTGATGTTGAACATTTCTTCATATGTGTCTTGGCTGCTTTGACTTCTGCCTCTGAGAAATGTCTGTTCATTTCAGATGCCCATTTTTGAATTGTGTCTTTAAACGTGGGGGACTGATTTGTTTTAGTTCTTTATATATTCTAGATAGTAGCCCTTTGTCTGACAAACAGCTAGTAAAGATTTTTTTCCCATGTTGTTGGTTGCCTTTTATTGGTGCCAGTGGTTTCTTTTGCTTTGAGATCCCATTTGTTGATTCTTTCTGCTAGTTCTCATGCTATAGAGGGTTTGTTCATAAAGTTTCTGTCTAAGCCACTGTCTCCAATACTTTTACCTAATCTGTTTTGCAGAAGGCTTATTGTTTCTGTTTTAATGTTTAGTACACAGTGAAAGAGATGGGTTTGGTTTTAGTTTTTTTTTTTTTTTTTTGAGACAGGGTCTCACTTTGTAGTTCAGGCTGGCCCTGAGCTCACTATGTAGCCCAGGCAAGCCTCAAACTCAGCAATCCTCCTGCTTCTGCCCCCCGAGTGCTGGGATTACAGGCGTGAGCCACCATGCCCGGCAAGTTAAAGCGCAGTTTTTCCAGCACCATTTGTTAAAGAGTCTGTCTTTCCTTTATTGAGGATGTTTGGCTCCATCGTCAAAGATAAGGTGATTTAGTGTATCTGGATCTTCTAATCTATTCCACTGGTGGAAGCTTCATTACCAGAAGGTGCTTTTTCATTGTGGCAGACAGGGCAGTCACACACAGAAGGCCTCTGCCTAAGTCCCAGCGCTGCTGCCTCACTTATTCAGTGTGCACAGACAAGTAGATGGAGTCTCTCGGGGCTCCTCCTCATGTGCTGGTCCCATGAGAGGTCAGAGCCCAAGGGTCAGTGTGGGCCAACAAGATGATGGAGTCTCTGTGGGCTCCTCCTCCCACCATGGTTGTAGGGGTCTGAGTGCTGTGCTGAAGGTGGGCCAATCTCTCACCATAACCCTTCCTGCACAGGAGCGGCACTTACTCAGCATGAGCAGAGAAGTAGATGGAGTTTCTGCAGGGTCCTCCTCCTGCACTGGTCGCTCAAGAGCTCAGGGCCCAAAGGCTGTGGGAAAGGCGGACCAGAGGCCTGTGCAAATAGGAGCATGGGCTACAATTTAAACTCAGTTCTACTTCCTTTCTAAGATGAGATGGATAGCAGCTATTCACTATCTTTCATGTAATTGTATCTCACAGGGTATTTTTATTAGTGACTTCATCTTTCTGCTCTCATTTCTCCATGCTAATTCACCTTCATTATCCCCGTGGGGAGGTTGTAGGTCTTCCTACTACTGGGACATTTCCTTGGAACATCTAGATGGGCATCTGAAGTTTGAGTTGGGGCAATCCACATTTTAGGGCAGAGAGGGCACCATCAGGGGCTGTCACTTTATCAGAGGGAGAACAATCAGTGCTCATTACACCTTTCCATTTAGAACTGCTTCCTGTTCCTTTTACCAATCAACATAGGAAACAGTAATGTTTTAGGTATATTTTGGGTTAAATGGAGGATGTTATCTGTGCCTAAAAGCAAACATTCCAGTGCTATGACTACCCCAAATCTTGCCTGGTTACCCAATGGCCTGATATAGTCAGAATCTGTGAATTCATTCCCTAGAGGTTAGGACTTTCCAGCCTGAGCACAGAATCCAGGCAACCTTAAATTGGTATGTCAAGTAACACCAGCAAACAGAAGCCTTCATCTCTTGGTTTGCCTACTGTGGATACCAGACTCCTGACTGCTGAGTAGACATTCATTTTCAAAACAATGTCCAGAAGGTTTCTTTAGCTATGGAATATATGAGCTTAGCTAAAAATGGTGACTGAAGCCATACTCTGAAATGATAGCTTTACAAAGCTTATTAGATATAGATATAGATGTGTAGATACAGACACAGACACAGACACAGGTATAGATACAGTTACATTCAGTTAATCACAATGGGGTTATATAATGTTTTGCTCTATTAGTCTCTAGTTAATCCTCACTAAGAGATTGTATTTCTCATCAAAGCATTAGTTTCCTAAGGTGTCTGTAGGATGCTCACTTTTTACCTCCAGTGTTTATTAGTCAGATAGTTTTTAACTTCTGAACATTTGCCTAAAAAATGAAAAATCTGTTTCAGAACCTTCTAGGGTAAAATGTACCCATGGGGTCTGCATTATTTGGAGGTCAGCTGGGGGAGATAGAAAAGAGTGGATTCAATGTCTTTGGGTATGGAAAATTATTTTCTCTTGAGGTCAACTCTTAAAATAAGTCTCCTGTTACACTGATGCTTAGTTGCCATGATACTTCTTTTTTTTTTTTTTTTCTTTTGAGACAGGGTCTCACTTTGTAGTTCAGGCTGGCCCTGAGCTCACTATGGTGCCCAGGCAAGCTGCCGCGAACTCAGCAATCCTTCTGTTTCTTCCTCCCGAGTGCTGGGATTGCAGGCGTGAGCCACCACGTCCGGCATTGTGGTATGCATTGTTGATTGTTGGTGGACGTGTCTCCCCGCTCAGCATTATGTGTGGTTACCGGAGATCAAACTCAGGACCTTGTGCTTGCGAGGCAGGCGCCGGAACCACTGAGCTAACCCTCCTGCCCGCCATGATACTTCTTATGTAATATCATTAACCATCCCCTCTTAGTGATAGCTACTTGAATTTTATTGTTTAAACACCATCCACCCCATCTACCCTGTCAAGGTGTGTGTTCCTTATCTTTCTGCTACTTACCTCACACCCTATTCTCTGGACATGAGCATTTTTTTTCTTTTTTTACTTCTCTGGCACATGCTTTGCCTTTTCTGGTATTTGTATAACTTCTGTCAATGAGGGGGGTGGGGGAGAGAGTGCCATTTTCCAATTTGTCTCCCTGGTAAACATCTACTTCTCAAGCTCTGTGAATCCTTCCCTAATTCCCTACAGAGAAATTCACCTTTCATTTTCACTTCCTACCATATATAGCTTTTTTCTACAGTAATTATCTTAATAATTGTCTGCTGTAATTATTTTAATCATAATTCAACTTATCTTGGTGACATATATTTTCTACCTATTTCCCACCCCACAATGACACTACTGACCTTTGAAGCCAGCAGTGGTATCTTTCTCTATGGGGTATTCACAATACTGAGTGCATAGCTAACTGTGGAGAACATGCTCTATTATGATCAAATGAGTGATTGTAGGACAGGCAAGAGTTTCTGGAAGTCTTACTAAGAGACTTCTCCAGCTGATGCTAGTTCATTGGTAAAATACATGTGAATTCCACTACTTGGGAACACTCTTCTCTGTGCCCACTCCAAAACATACATGCTCAGTTATTTTTCCTGTTTTAACAAACTTCCAAAACCACTGCACTGTATAATAATGGTCTGTTTAACTCATTGGCTTCTCCCTCTAAACTATAAACTGCAGAATGTATGTCAGCTATGTTCATCACTGTATCCCCAGTCTTAGAGGATACCTAGTGTAATCAGTGTCAAATATTTTTGAATGGTGAACAAATAATTTAATTATCCTCATTAGCTTGGACAGATATTCTTAATAATATTTCCACATACAGTTTCAATAAGGTAGTCCCAGCTCCTTTTAAAGTTAGCAGAGTGAGACAGGTGAGCAAGTTAGATTTGGCAGGTACTAGAACTTTGTAAGACAGAATATATTAAGTCAGTGTAGATTATTGTGGCCAGCCCCCATGAAAAAATATGTCCCTGCTGACTTTTATGCATTTAAATGAGAGCTATTCTTATAATGATTTTAATGATTCATTTGTGTTTTATCACATATTTTTGCTGTTTCACTCATCCGAATGCTTTCCCAAAGCAGCTTTCTGCAAGTGACAGAATAGCTTAGATAGCCAGATACTCAGTCCTTCATGCTCCATGGTGATATTGCTGGAAGAAGGTTTGTCTGTTCCCATGTCCCCCAGAAGATCCTTTTGGCCTTTAATATGCCAACAATCATTTCAGACAGGAAGACTGTGAACAAGGAATTCAGAGAAATAATACCATGGCTGATATCTTTCAAAAATACACCCATGTAATTTTTTGCCTGAAAGGCAAAAAATTGAAAAGGTTTATAATAAATAGCATTATAAATATTTATAGTATTACAGCAAGATATGGGGAAATGAATTCCCTCATACCCCATTTTGAGGGAGACTATAGATTGGCAAAAGATTTTTTATAGAGACTAAGTTTAAAAATATAAGATACAATCAAAATTCTATGTGTATATTCTTTGACATGGCCATTTTACCCATGAGACTATCCTATGAATACACCAACATAAAACAGATGCATATATATGTGTGTGATACATAGGTTTTTAGGGCAGTGGTAGGGTTTAATAATTTTGATGGAAAGAGCTAGAGCTCTGTGCCCACACAGGTTGGGTCAAACCTGAGAATCATGGAGGCTCTGTGGTATATGGGCTCTCACACAGTGAAGGGCTTGGAGGGCCTCATCTCTGTAGAAAGAGAAGCCGTGTCCTGGAAATTGTAGCACTGTCTTGTATCCAAAAGAAGAGTCATTGATCCCCAAGTCATTAACTACCAATGAAAATTTCCACTGCAGCTTCCAAAATATAACACAGGTCAACTTCAAACAAACACCTCCATATTCTCTCTGTATTTTTCACCGACAGCTTTCCCAAATGCTTCTAAACACAATACAATGGTCAAATTCCAAATGTGGACCAGAGGTATAGCTCACTGGTGTTGCCAATTGCCTGGTATGAGCAAGGTCCTGAGTTCAAGCTTCAGTTCTGTAGAGAAAAGAAAAGAATCAAAAAGTACATTGGATTTTTCCACTTCTAAAATACTCATTTTTACTACTTACATATCTATACAGTTTTACATGATTATAAATGTGATAACCTAATTTTTATTGCAGCCCTTTATTTCTTCCCCTTATTTTTCAGTGTGGTAGCTTCTTTCCTCTTCCTGGATCTTTTCTAGGTTCCTCCCTTCACCATCCGTAGTTGCTTTCTATTGTTGTGTGAGAAGTTATGACACACTCAGGGCCCTCCAAAGGCACCCACTTATTATCTGACAATCCCCAGAGGTGGGAATGTGGCTTAGTTTGTCCTCTGTCCTGTTTCCACAAGGCTGTCAAGGTATCTTCTATGGCTGAAGTCTCATCTGAGGTGTGGGGTCCTCCTCTAGGCCCATGTGATTCCCTGTGGCAGTGGAACTAAGGGTGACTTACTTCTTTGAAGCCTGTAGGAGTTCTTTCCCTACTAATTACAACTCTGATCTCAGGGGAGGCCTAAACTCTCATTTAAATAATTTCCTTGATTAGATTAGACTCACCCAGTTTTGATGGACTCAGAGTCAGACTTTTGGAAGCAGGACACTCTGCTCCACATCCTCACTTAGAAACCCAGACTGTTGAAAGCTCTTCTGTTCTCCACAATGGCTTCTTAGGTTATCTTGGATGTCAACACACAGTGGGCCAATCGGGGAAGAGAGGACAGTTCATATACAGGAGGGTTTCCTGGGCCAAGCCTAGAGGGATGTTCTTAGTTTCACTCATGTGCCTCTAAGCAGCACCAAACACTTCTGTGTTCCACAGAAAGGTTGAAAATTATAGTCTACACATGACCCATGGTGGGTGAGTTGAGAAAGAATGATCAATTGCCCAGGAAACCTTTAGGGACTCTGGTTATGGTTTCGTTGTGATGGTGGTGCTGGTTTCATGGTTATTATATGTATGGCAAGACTCCTCAAGTTGTATATTATATATCAACTATATCTCAATACAGCTATAAAAATATGAGGGAAAGAAAAAAGAAACATGTCCCTTAATGAAAAGCAATAATTTTTATGACTAGCTAGCTAACCTTTTTCATAATCATATATAAAGTACTTACAAATATTTTCCCAAATTTGCCATTTCTATATATTCAAATAGGCCTATGGAGAAGGACAGTATTTGATTTATCAGAATGGGACAAGAAGGTCTCCCTTGGGCCGGAGATTTAGCTCAGTGCTTCCAGCGCCTGCCTCGCAAGTGCAAGGCCCTGAGTTCGATCCCAGTAACCATATACAATGCTGGGCATGGTGACTCACTCTGACCAGCCATCAATACCACATACCACAGTGCCGGGCGTGGTGGCTCACGCCTGTAATCCCAGCACTTGGGAGGCAGAGGCAGGAGGATTGCTGAGTTCCAGGTTTGCCTGGGCTCCATAGTGAGCTGAGGGCCAGCCTGAACTACAAAGTGAGACCCTGTCTCAAAAAAAAAAAAAAAAAAAGAAGGTCTCCCTTGACCTAAGTTGTATTTTCAATTTCCTAGATCTTCTTGCAAAATTCTTGAAATTTAATATTCAGTTTTACTCTCTACTTTTTCTTGCTGTTTTAAATTTTCTGTGTCTATCCATTTGATTTTATTATTTTAATTTGGAATTTCTTCCATTCTTTTTATCCTGTCATCAGATATCTTTTCTACTCCTATACTCCTAAGACATTTTTCTCCACCTTCTGAAAATAAGCTAGCAATTAGTTTTATAAGGTGAGCTCTAAAAATGTTTTGAATTCACTTATTTCCTCTTCTTTTCCTCTATCTTTCCTAAGTGAGACCTTGGAAATCTTGATAGACTTCCCCTCAGTCCTATGTCTAGGACTTGCCTTAACCATTTAGTACTTGTAGTTGCAGTAATAAAATGGCCTCTGCACTGCGCTGGCTTTTTTTCACAGGTCTTGTTAAACACTCATACTACACAGTCCCATAGAGTCGATCATTATGTCAATTTGAACACTTACATATATTAAATGACAATATTTAGGGAATTTTTACTATGTGTCAGACATAGTTGAAGAAGTTTGATTGTTATCTCATTTAATCTTTTCAGCTCTACAGTATCATCATTGTCTCCACTTTACAGGTGAAGCAACCTCAGGAAAAGGTAGAGACAAGATTCAAATCCAAGGGAGCCCATGCATGTGGTCCATCCAATAGCAGCCAAGGTACCTCCTGGGAAATTGAGTTTTTGTTCTCCATTCTAGAATTGTTGAACTGAAATGTCCATTTTAAGAAGATCCTCATGTGATTAAATGCACATGGAAGTGGGCAAATCTTGCTTTATGCTTTACAAGAGGTGGAGTGGATTACAGGAAACACATACTCTGAATTCAAGCACGTCCAACAGTAACTTTGCCTGCTCAGTCAGAGGAATGAGAGATTACTGAAGATAATGTTCTAGAGCTGCCATTCTTTCTCTTTTTCACCTATGTGACCATCTTTCTTTTACAGGAAGCTTTTATTTCTCTTCTCAATAAATGTGTAGGACTTGCTCCTTATCCTTATAATTCAAAAATTTTAGCAAGATGTGCCTTAAAGTGTTTCTTTTCTCATCAATCATTCCTGGGTCTTGGTGAGCCCTTTCAATTTGCAGACTCAGATTTCTTTTTCCTCTTTGCAGGGAAATGTTCTTCTAATTTGTTTAATTATTGCCTCACTTCCATCTGTTCCTTTAGTTTCCCTGGAATGCTTATTATTTACTAGTTAGATACCCTTGATGCACTCTCCACGTCTCTTGCCCCGTCCCTAAACTTTTCTTTCTTAATTTTTTAATCTTTCTTTTGAGATGATTCTTCACTGTGATTTACCAGACCACAATATCATTTATTTTAACTACTGAGTTATTTAAGTAGCAAAGTATATTCTTTAGCTGCAGAAGTATTTTATGTGTATGTGAGTGAGAGGAAGGGAAGGAAGGAAGGAGAAAGACAGAGAGAGATGGAGACAGAGATGTAGAGGGTGGCAGAGAGAGAGAGAGAGAGAGAGAGAGAGAGAGAGAGAGAGAGAGAGAGAGAGAGGGAGGGAGGGAGGGAGGGAATGAATGCCAGGCACATGTTCTGATGCCTTTCAAAAAATAACCTTTCCATTTCCCTTTTGGATGATAGGTCTCCACAATGAGGTATATCCCTAGCTCTTTTTACCTTATATTTTGAAGCATAGTCTCACTAAGTTTTCAGGTTGGGTTTAAATTCACAATCCTGCCTCAGGCTCCAAGAGTGGTAGGAGTATATGAATACTCCCAGGCTCCATGCCCCACGCCCAATCCCTTAGTTCTTAATCTACTGTTGGGAACTGGGTTACTTACTCAGATTTAACAATTGGATTTATGAATGTCTGCCCTTCCCTATGGGATCTTCGACTACAGGGATTATTGTGGATAACTGCCCTGTTTTATGCATGCTGGGATTATGGGCATGAAGGCTTTGTACCAAACCAAGGTGCAGGGCAAACTCCCTGGATTGGCCCTTTCTGCTTGTGCTGTATGTGGCCTTTTGCTGCCACTGCTCAGAGCAGCAAGAGTTGAGCCCAGGCTCAGCCTTTTCTTCAAGGTTCCAATTTTGTTGTTGGTTGGTTGTTTATCCTTTTCCTGTGGGACTCATGGGGAACTGGAGCTTGCCATGAGGGTTCTGGCTATGTCTTCTTACCCTATCTCCCACAATCTACATTTTTTCTGTTATTAATTTCATCCAAGGTGCCATATTAAATATAGTCAGTGTGTCTCCTTGGATTTCTCTGATCTACTAACGTTTGTTGCAGACTTCCCTTGTTTTTAATGTCCTTACACAGCTTTGAGGAATGCTACACAGGAATTTTTTTTTTGAGGCAGGGTTTTATTTTGTAGTTCAGGCTGGCCCTGAGCTCACTATGTAGCCCAGGCAAGCCTTGAACTCAGCAATCCTCCTGCCTTTGACTCCCAAGTGCTGGGATTACAGGCTTGAGTCACCACACCTGGCATTCTAAAGAGGAATTTTGTAAAATGTCCTACATAGGAATTTATCTGATGGTTTTTTCTCATAATTATACTGCATATGTGTTTCAGGGAGAAAACCCACAGAAGTAAAATATCATCCTCCTTAAATTACCTCAAGGACATGTACTATAAACATGATATATCACTGTTAGTATTGAATTTGATCACTTGACTGAGGGAGTGCTTGTCAGATTTCTCCACTAAAAAGTTACCTCTGCTCCAGCACAAGCACTTTAGAAGAAAGTCACAGAAAAGTGCTACATAAATTATGTGAAATTCTTTTGTACAAGAGATTTGTCTACTATCCTCCAATTATTTTTTAAATAATTTATTCATGTCATCATGAAATCATGGATATTTATTTTTCTGCTTTGGCTAGAATCCAATACTACTTTATTTGTTCAGATTGTTCCACCCTCGCCCATTGGGAGCTCTTTCCATTGGCTCTGCTGTCTCTTTGACACGTCCCAGCAGACTGAGCATTCTATTACTTTCTGGCATAACAAGCTGCTGCAGGCTCAACTTGTACATTTCCTGTTCCAGTCTTTGAATCATCCATTTCACCAAGAACCCCTGGCTCTTTCATTGGAGAATAGATTTGGAAACCAAGATCTAAGTGAAGAATGCCCCTTTCCTGAAGTGTAAAGAAAAGTTCTCCAGCTTAATTCAGTCATCTCCTAGCAAAGTTGGTTATCTGACCTCACTATCTGCCTTCTCATATCTATGCACATTATAGGAGCTTTTTTTATTTATGCTGAGCTTCCCACAAAATTTGCATTTTTAAATCTTCCTTGGACATAAAACTTATTTTAGAATATCAGTATAGTAAATTAGTGAATAACTATAGGAAAACTTAAGGTATTAAGAGGAAAATTGAGCATTACAAAAATCTGTTTCTATTTCCTGTCAAATGTAGCTCCAACCTGCTTCAGACTTTCTACAGATACAAATACATCCTACACAGTGATCCCATGATTGTGTGGGGGCAGTTTGAGCTCACTAACAACCAGATCTCTAAAACTGCTCATTTTGCAGTACTCAAAAATGTTGTGTTGAAAGTTACACACTAAAATGAAACCAAGAAATGGAGTATTTAAAGCAAGAATGTCCAATCCATTGTGTATGGGTCACAAGCAGCCTTGGTCAGTGAATAATACAATCTTAACCAATCTTGAAGTAAACTTCTAAAATTATTGTGTGATTTTTCATAATATTTTATGACTCAATTATGAGGTGTGGGTTGGGCAATAACCCAAAGCTGTGCAGAGGAAGGTGCAGCATGATGCTAACTCTGTCTCCTATGCCTGCCACTCACAGTCAAATGTAACTCACATTTTGAATTGAAATGTGAAATTTAACAAGTAAAATACAGTGATTATTAGTGCATTAGTCAGCCTTCCTGTCACTGGGACAAAATACTCTACCCTCACACTTATAGGAAGAGAGATTTAATTTGGCTCATGGTTTTAGGGAATTCAGTCCATGGTAGTCTGGCTTCAAAACAGAAATAGCATAGTGCAAGGGCTTGGTAGAAAATAACTACTCATCACATGGCATCTAGGAAATGAAGAGAGAAGGGAGGAGCCAGGTACAAGAATATACCCTTTCAGGACCTTCGCCATTACCCACTTCAATCAAGTCCCACCTCCTAACAGTACATTTAAACATGAAATCATCCCGAATTAATATAGTGATAAGCATGTCACCTAAGGATCTAATTACCTTCCAAAAACCCCACTTCTTAATTCAAGAGATTTGGGGAGATATTTTAAATCTTTACTACAGCCATCAATAATACTATTTCAACCTGTCTATGTGTGTGTGTGCCTCTGAACACAGATGTTTATTTTTATTAAGCAGACATGTAAATTTTCCTATTTAATTATTAAACTTGAGCTTATTGTGTTAGTTCATTTTAATCTTAAAGAATTTTTTAAGTTTTGTTAAAAAATAAAGTTTCTACATTAACTATATTAGACACTTTATATGCAGCTCAAGATAATTCTTCTCTCAGTGTGGTCTAGACAAACCAAAGGGTTGAACTATAACATGGGTTAAAGAATAGTTCTTAAATGCCGGGCGTGGTGGCTCACGCCTGTAATCCCAGCACTCGGGAGGCAGAGACAGGAGGATTGCTGAGTTCGCGGTGGCTTGCCTGGGTTACATAGTGAGCTCAGGGCCAGTCTGAACTACAAAGCAAGACCCTGTATCAAAAGAAAAAAAAAAAGAATAGTTCTTAACTCTTTTTAATTATTACTATTTTTTTGTGTGTGGTACCAGGGATTGAACTCAGCTCCTTGTGTTTCCAAGGTAGGCATGGTACCACTTAAGCTAAATCCCCAGCCCAATCCTTAACTCTACGAGAAGTCTGACATCAGATCAGCGATGTAAGTTCTGTTGCAATGGCTAATGACCATACTGGCTGGTGTAAGTTATAATGTCCAGTAACACTCCTCAGGGTGCAGAGACCCTGAGGGGACTTTCTTAGGACACTGCCACTGACCCCCCCCCCATACCTTCTTTTTCACATAACTGCTCCTTTAACTCTCATCAGGACAGCATTTTTTGCCCTTCTCCTGTTAATGTCCAGTTGGTAGAGCTGTCAAAGCTTATGAGTTGCCACACAGCCTTGCTGTTTTCTTATCAAAATATAAGTAGGTGGAAACATGTCCATGAAGGATAATACATGGACTTCTAAGTTAACAAAATCAAATTTGGATCTCGGCCCACCTATTCACTGGCTGTGTAATCATGGGAGAATTGTGGACCTTCCGGAAGCTAATTTTTTATACATACAAAAGAATATATTTCACTTATAAATAACAGTATTACAATTGGAATAATATGCTCTTTCACAGAGTGGTGGCAGAATTGATTATTTAAGTCCTATAGTGATAAATGCTAGTTTTTCTCCTTTTCTTTCCTAATATAATCATGTAAAAGAAAATTTCCCATACATTACCCAATCATTGTTACTACTCTGAGTTCAAGTATTTCTCTCACTTAAGCAGGAATCATGAAATGATAAAAATGTTCATTTTATGGGTGAGGAAAATATGACCCACAGGAGTGCAGTGAATTGCCAGAGGTCAACCTCTGGAACACCAGGCTACAATTCCAGAAGTCTTTCGGAAGGATTATTTGCTGAAGAGTTGTACCTATCACGTGCCAAGTGGTTCCAGGCATGTAAAACTAGAGAAAGTGTAGAGTTTAGACTCCTCTAGAAGATATAAAAACACTGCAAACTATAAGAGGAGGTGATCTGTATAAATATGCATGTTGCTGAAGAAATTTTAAAACCTAGATATTCACCTACATTAGAATGTGAATGTGAAAATCAATACATTCTGGCTAAAAATGCTGCAGAATGCTTTGGGTTCAACCATAATTGAAAGGAAGTGACTCTATGACAAATTGTCCAATCACCCTAATGCCTAATTCAGTCATCCATTTATTCTTTTTTTTTTTTTTTTTTGAGACAGGGTCTCATTTTGTAGTTCAGGCTGGCCCTGAGCTCACTATGTAGTCCAAGCAAACCTCAAACTCAGCAATCCTGCTGTCTCTGCATCCCAAATGCTGGGATTAAAGGCGTGAGCTACCACGCCCGGCACTGTGGTATGTGGTATTGATTGCTGGTGGGCGTGAGTCTCCACGCCCAGCATTGTATGTGGTTACCGGATCGAACTCAGTACCTTGCGCTTGTGAGGCAGGCGCTGGAACCACTGAGCTAACCCTCCGGCCCCACCCATTTATTCTTTTGTCCAACAGACACTTATAGAAGACCTACTATGTGTATGGTATCATGAATAAAAGCAGGAAAACAGAGACAAACATAGTAAGATTAATGTCTCACAACTCAAGAATAGAAAAAATGTAAATAAACAGCTTCCTGAGCTTTGAGGGTATATACATTTAAAAAAACAATATTAGGAGCCATCTAACCTTGAATGTGGTATCTGAAAGCAAGTACTTAGTGGGCTGGGGATTCAGCTGCCTCACAATTGCAAGGTCCTGTGTTTGATCCTTGGTACAAGGAAGAAAAATACTACAACTAAAGTTTTATTACTTCGAATACACATTTCCAACATAGAAGAACTTGTCCTTTGAAATGTGGGAAGATTTGAAAAGTGATTCTTATAACTTAGTGCAGAGTCACAGTTACCTTTTGACTATCATGAATAAGCACCCTGAATTTCCATGGTTGAGAACTGATTTTCTTTTTCTTCCTTCCTTCCTTCCTTCCTTCCTTCCTTCCTTCCTTCCTTCCTTCCTTCCTTCCTTCCTTCCTTCCTTCCTTTCTTTCTTTCTTTCTTTCTTTCTTTCATTCTTTCTTTCCTCTTTGTTTCTTTCTCTTTCCCTTTCTTTCTTTCTTTCTTTCTTTCTTTCTTTCTTTCTTTCTTTCTTTCTTTCTTTCTTTCTTTCTTTCTTTCTTTCTTTTTCTTTCTTTTCTTGGCATGGTCTCACTTTGTAGTTCAGGCTGACCCTGAGCTCACTATGTTGCCCAGGTAAGCCTCTAATTCAGCAATCTTCCTGCCTCTGGCTCCCAAGTGCTGGGATTACAGGCATGAACCACCATACCCACACTGTAGTATGTGGTCCTGATTTCTGGTGGGCATGAGTCACCATGCCCAGTATTGTTGCATGTGGAATTGAACCAGGGACCTTGCACTTGCAAGACAGATGCCAGAACCACTGAGGTAAATCTCTAGTTGAAAACTGATTTCTAATCCATGTCATAATCAGTGCAGTCAATTTTTCTAAACCTCAGATCTTTCTCTGCTCCTGAAAAATAAATATAGATATAAATATATTGATAAGGTGGGTATATATGTGTATGTTGTATAATTTTTATTGAGTCACCTTAGCTCAATAAGTTCACCATTCTCAATGCAATTGCTAAATTATCAAGTTAATGTTAAAACAAAAATCAATATCTATTTGTAGGTTTTTCTTTTGTTTTTCCTTGCCATCTTCCAAACCATTTTGTCTTCAAATAAGCCAACTCCCAATATGCAAGGGTGTTAGTGTCAGCACATAAGAGAACTGATGGACTAATCAATTTTTGCTTTTTAGCAATATCTGCAGAGCCTGGATAAACATAATTTATTCATTTTATTTGGAACCAGCTACATGATTCTTTACTGGAAGGATATGAGATACTGTTTTATTTCTATAAATATCTGCTGGTAGTGGGTTTAGAATACAGAAGAGAAGTATGGCTTTCAAAGATATATAATGACCTCAATTATAATACTTTGAAGAAAGTAGAGAGAAAAATAAACATTCTGTTGATGTCTTTCCTCCAGACCTTGTTAAGTCCTCTCCCCAAAACATCTCTGGTCTTACATTAAATCAGAAAGAAGAAAAGAGGCCCAAGTTCTTTCATAAATTCCATTTTATAATATCAAGAGGTTTGCAATGGATGGGAGAACTGTCAGAACAATTTGTGATAAGAAAAACTTTTTTATATCACAACGTCTCCACATAGCTTGCACAGCCTGCTAGGGGTTTTTCATTCAAGTCATGATGCCTCTCTGCCATAAGAGTATCACAGCACACTCTAAGCATGGATTTTAGACTATACAGTTCTGGTATAAGAACTGGTGTTTGTTAGAAATAATGCTTTTCCCAGGGAGGCTTGATCACAGGAAAGCTTTAAGTAAATACTCTAGGGAATGGCAAAAATTGATTGCCCTGTAGAAAAGAGCTTTCCCTAAAGATCAAATCCACTTTTGCGATAAAGTGCAGGGAGAATACAGTTCAAGTGGTTCAAAGGTAGTGAGGTGTGCCACAGTTTCTCTTTTGCATTTCAATTTGCAAAAACAAAGTCACATATAAAATCCACAGTTCCTTATGAGATTTATATATGAATGTAAAATTTTAAAAACTACTTACAGATCAAATTTTCCAGTGATACCAGTACAATAGAAATGGAATGCTGAGTCTCACCAGTATCTTCTAACATACTGTGTTCCTCCTAATGCAATAAGTATTTCCTATGGTTAAAAAATAATAACCTCAATGAAATAACATTACCCATATTATCAAATTCAAATTTTGATACATTGCCTCTCTTCTTATATCACTATCTCTCTTCTCTTTAATTTCCTATTATTGCAATTCAGGGCTTATAAACATCCCACAAAATCTAGTATAGATAAGGAGATACATCTGTGAAATGTTGAAAAGGAAAACATTTCATTTGTGTGTATAGAATTGTAAACTGTTCTGCTCCTTATAACAGTTACTGTGATTCTTTCATTCGTATTAGGGAAAGAGAATATGAGCCAGAGTAGAATAAAGTTGGCATCCTTTTGTGACACTTAATAGCATTTGGAAGGATTCATGCGTTACCTGGTGAGCCTCCTACTCTGATTACTAATAGAACCTGAGTCTGAAGAGAAACTGCTGCTGCAGATCATATTGTCTTTATGGAGTTTTTTGGCTCCATATCCAAAAAGATGTTTGAAACAAACTGTTTCAGTTTTTCTCAGACTGAGCTACCCCACCACATATCACAGCAAGACAGTGTGATCTCCCAGCTATGATGTTTTTAAGTATGAATATGCAGATTCTGTATCTGCAGCAAGTCCTCAGTGCAAGCTCATCTATTAAACAATTAACAAAGGGCAATTGCTTGGTAGCTTTCTGCTCTTATCCAAATGACCAGTTTTTATATGGGATTTAAGTCAACCAAAGTGCCTGCTTTATGCTAAACACTCGCATGGAGCCCTGTGAGCAGAGCTTGGGAGCTTCCCACCTGGCACCATGCTTGGCAAACTTCGTTCCTTACAGAGCTTCCTTTTGCCTCCGCCTTGAGTCTGAAGTCTCTGTAATGTCTTTCACTCTCAAAGCTACATCTCCACTGACTTCTTCCAAAGGAATAGTATCTTCAGACCTTCTGCTGACTTGAATTTTGTTGGAGGAGGAAGTTGCCCAGGCTGTAACCAGGAGATGTCAGCCCTTCCAACTAACAGAAGTGGAAGACATCAATTCTTTAGCAACTTTGGGGCCAGTTCAACCTACCTTGCGTGCTTTTCATAATTCTTGCTCACCAGCAGGTAGAATTCCATTTGTTCATGATGATATGCTGCTCTTCCTTCCCTTCCCTTCCCACCTCTCCCCAGTTCTCTACAAACCCATCCTGTGATTAACAAGTCCCCTGTATTCTCGGCTCCTTCCCCAAACACTCCATCCACTGGGCCCAATACCCATCTTCCCATAAAGGACACTATGTGCCTTACAGCCTCTGCCTGTCTTGCAGAGGCTACCCATCCTTCACATCCCCACAGTGTGGAAGAAGGGTTTTGTGTGAGCTTCCAAGTCACTGTCACTCCATGTGATGCATCCTTGACCATTCAGCCTCTTGCCAGTTCACCCTCTACCAGCTACCATATCACTCTTCCTCTTAATGAAGAATGTTCTACCCAATCAAGGTTTTATTTCCACATTTCAGTATTCATATGCATTCTGCCTGAGTGGCTTCACATTCAAGTGAATAACTGTAACATTTGGATCTCTGTCACAAATGTCTAGTTGACCATCAGTGCTCCTTTTTTTTCTTCCTAGGCCATTGTTTTATAGCCTCCTTAGCGCATGGGGTCACATGTGTGGGGTGCAGTCAAGGGAAAGTGAACATTAGCTATAAATCCCACCTCCTGGCTTCTAACATGAAAACTTTTTACACATGACACCCAGGCCTTTTCCCTTCTGCTAAGTAGGGTGAATGATGTCAAGGTGTCATTGGTGCCCATATACAGAAGGTGCTGTGACCCATATACAGAAAGTGCTAGGACCCAGGTAAAAGAAGGTCTGAATCACCACTTGGAGAACTGCCAACAATGAATATTCATATCAGCCTTGTATGTGAGTGTAAAATAACAGTGTTGGGTTAGCCCAGTGGGATTTTGGGGTATGTTTGTTTTAGCAGCTATTTGTTGCCTTAACTAATTGCCTCATGACCTTTTTGAGTCTGTTTTTTCCCTATGGCCACAAATCACATAGTAAGAAGTACGTGAAATCATAAGTTTAATTATCTTACTTTCTGAACCGACTCCTCCTTTCAGTTCTTTCTCTGTAATGCCTCCACACACATATGTATACACAGCAGTTATTTATACTCCTTGAACCTCCAGATCACACCCCCCTCTCTCACGAGCCACCTCCTTTCCTCCATTTCCTCTTCATGTCAACTACTCTCTTACCAATAGCTTCAATTCTTGTGTACACTGTTCAACTGAAGTCATTTGAAAATTTTCTATCCTGTTTAAGTCCAGTTAACCAAATTCTCTAACTCTCTGCCCAGAAGGCTAGTGAGCCTAAAGAAAATCATTCTGCATGTTTAGTCAACTGAGCTGGCCTCATTGCCTCGTTGATTCTTTCTATGTGTTTTGAGTTACCTCTACTATGTTCCACTGTCCTCAACCTCTGGTGCTGCCCCATCCCAACTTAGCAGTGTGCCACCAAGCTCTTGCCTACAGCCTTCTTTCCTCTCTCTTCCACCAGGAAGGAAAAGTTACACTGCTTTCCCTTGAAGACTATCTCTGTATAGATCCTTCCTTTCCTCACCATGCAGCCTGCTGGACATTATCTGCTCTCCAGTGCCTCTTCTTCAGTTGTAACAAATATTCCTTCCCACTTGCTAGTTAGATGCTAAAAAATTCTTGTGATAACTTGAATTAGATGCTCAAATCTCTCCCACCTTCAATCTCACCATGCCTCCATTTATCACTCTCTCCTTCCCTTCAGAGATAAACTTCCTGAAAGAGTACCTCCCTAATGGCCTTCAGGCCTCCCTTCCTTCTCTCTCACTCTGCCACCCACTGATATCCATCTTCAGTGTATCGCTGAAACTCTTTACGAAGGTTGCCAATGACCTACTTGTCAAATCCAATGGACACTTTTCAAATCTTATCTTATTTGGCCACTCAGCAGCATTCCACAGTGCTGGCTATTTCCTTTCTCTGAAGCACTCTTTTCAGACACTTCTGACTCTTGGTTTTCCCTGCCTTGTCGCCCATCCTTTCTCTAGTCATGCCTCCATTTGGTATCTTCTTTCTTTAGGTGTTCCTCAGAGATAGTTTGTGTTAGGTCTCACATCTCTCTTTATGCACTGGGCAATCTCATCTACTATCATATGTTCAGTGGTTCTTTTATCTGATTTTTTCTAAATGAAAGATATTTTCTGTCTTGGAGTCATATATACAACTTCATATTGAACATCTGTCTGCACTTTGATGTACTGTGTACTTTAATCTCAAATTTTTCAATGCTAAACCTGAGTTACTATCTCCATGCCCAAAAGCTTTCTTTTGCTTTTTAAGAATCTCCATCTACTCGGAGCCTTAGCCCAGAACTCAGTAGTCAGTCACCTTGACTCTTCTCTTCCCTTCTACCCCCACATTAGCCTATCAGGAGGTCTTGTAGACTATCCTGATCTTGAGCTTGCTCCCTAGTCCAAAGGCTCTCCTTTTCCCTCTTACTGACCCTTTATCCAGATGGTTACCTGTGCAGCACAGAATACTCATAGCTACCAGCATTATGAGTGAGCCCTCCTCAAATATCAATGCAATTTCCTCCTTCTTATTTAAAATGCTCCTGTGACTTCTTCCTTCCCTTAATAGCATGGTCAGTTCCTAAATTCCACCCCAGAATTGCAGAAGTAGAATCTTCTAGAAAATGACATAAAAATTCTTGTGACAAGACTGGGGATTTAGCCCAGTGGTGCCACACCTGCCTCACTGTGGCCAAACCTTTCTCCAGGTGCTTTCACTTC
>PVIC010008290.1:0-48580 GCA_004025085.1 Thryonomys swinderianus | reverse complement strand
TTTATCAGACAAAGGGCTATTATCTACAATATATAAAGAACTTAAACAGATCAGCCTCCCCAAGTTTAAAGACCCAATTCAAAAATGGGCATCTGAAATGAACAGACACTTCTCAGAGGCAGAAGTCAAAGCAGCCAAGAAGCATATGAAGAAATGTTCCACATCACTGGTCATTCGAGAGATGCAAATGAAAACAACATTGAGATTTCATCTCACTCCACAAAGAATGGCCGCGATCACAAAATTAACCAACAATAAATGCTGTCGTCGCTGTGGGGAGAAAGGAACCTTTCTTCACTGTTGGTGGGATTGCAGACTTGTGCAACCATTGTGGAGATCCGTGTGGAGATTTCTCAGAAAACTAGGACTACGGGTCCCATTTGACCCTGCTATCCCCCTGCTAGGAATATACCCAAAAGAATTTTAAAAATCACATTGGAAAGACAGATATACACCACTGTTCATAGCAGCTCAGTTCATGATAGCTCAATCTTGGAAACAACCCAAATGTCCATCAACTAGAGAGCGGATAAAGAAGATGTGGGTTTTTATAAAATGGAGTATTACTCTGCCATAAAGAATGACAAGATCGAGCCATTTAGGTGCAAATGGAGACACCTGGAGGATATACTAATAAGTGAAATCAATAGATCACAGATAGGCAAATTCCAGATCTTCTCTTTGACATGAACACCTGTAGATGCAAATGAGCTCTAGAAAGTATGACAGCTTTTATAGGGTAGGAAATTTCCATAGGAAATTTTGTGTGGGAATGTAATGAGGGGAAGGAATAAATATGATGCAGAAAGAAAATAAAAGAGCATGTATAAAGGGGGTGAGGAGGTGTGGGGGGGTAGGGATATGGGTAAAAATGAGAATTAACTTGTGTCATATACTGGTACAAATTCCCCAATGTCATACGTGATTTTGAGATGTATATAAATTGTACCAATAAAGAATTCAATTAAAAAAAGAAATAAAATATAACAATTAATCAACTTGAAGCTCAGGCTAATTTTAAACATAAATCTGTAGTTTTAATTTTTTCTAATACTATATTTTAAATAATCTGCTAACACAAATTATAGTTTTTTTAGGTGTTTTGTTTTGTTGAGACAGGGTCTCACTTTGTAGTTCAGGCTGATCCTAAATTCACTATGTAGCCCAGGGTAGCCTCAAACTCATAGCAATCCTCCTGTTTCTGACTCCTGAGTGCAAGGATTACTGAGTGTGGAGGCGTGAGCCACCACAGCTGGCCTACACATTACACATTTCAGTCAATGGTTTTGGTTGGTTGATTTTTAACTGAATTTTAATACACATTTTCCTTTTAAAACATCTTTATTTTATAGCAAATATTCAGTACTATTCATAGAAAAGTTGCAAGAACAGTAAAAATTACTTTTTCCTTATGATATTTGAGACAATCTTACCATAAAGTCCTGCCATCACTCATCTTTCTTATACTAAATGCGTCCTTAATAATAATGATCAAGGGGCCAGAGAGTTAGCTCAGTGGTTCCAGCCCCTGCCTAGCAAGCACAAGATCCTGAGTTCACTGCCAGTAACCACATACAACAATATTGGGGGCGTGGTGACTCACACCCATCAGCAATCAGCACCACATACCACAATGCCCGGTGTGTGGTGTCTCACGCCAGTAATCCCAACACGAGGGAGGCAAAGGCAGAAGAATTTCTGAGTTTGAGGCTACACACTGAGCTCAGGGCCAGCCAAAACTACAAAGCAAGACTCTCTCAAAAAATAAGTAAATAAATAAAATAAGAAGGAGAAGAGAAGAAGCAGCAGCAGATCAATAATCAAAATCAGAAGATAATAAACAATAATAAAAATCAGAATATAGTGTAAATACCATCATTTCTCTAGTATGAGAAACTGAAGATGTAAATGGGGTCCAGAATGTATGACAGGTATTGTGAATTAGAGAGAAAACGCTCAAAGGGCAAGGAGAACTGGGGGAGGGGTGTGGGAAAGCACAGAAGGGAAAGAAGAATTTGAAGATTAAAAAAAAAAAAAACAGAAACAAAGCCTATATATATAGTAGGAGTGAGGGGTTGCAGGAGAGCAAGGAAATGGGAATAATGAGAATCAAAATATATCATATACAGGTACAAATTCTCAATGATGAATGTTATCATAGTATATACTTAAAATGTACCAATAAGCTCAATAAAGGGGAAATATTACAAAAAACAACAAAATCAGAAAGTATTGACTACCTGTATTCTCTGACCCTACTCAAGCTTTACTTAAACCAATAATGTCTTCTGTAACAAAATGATTCACACATTACTGCATACTTTATTCTTTAAATTTTTTTTCATTTCTAAGTTTACTTCATCTAGCAGTAGTTAATTCATAACATATGATATTATTAATCATACCTTGCTCAAATTGTATCACTTTTATTTTTAGTCTCTCACTTCCTATCAACTTTTCCTGGATTAGAGTATCTGTGTCACTGGTACTAAAGCTGCACTCAACATTTGAGAAGTCTGAGCCACTTGATCATACATACCATTAGCTACCTTAACATAAGCTTTTCACACTTTCTAACTGACCTAGAAGTGCTGGGCCTGTGTGACTTGGATTAGATCATCAGCTGTACCCTTTCTGATCCTTCTTCTCCATCCTGGCCCATGTATGTGTAACAGAGATCATTAATGTTACTGCTGCACTGTAACTAAATCATTTTTTAATTGACATTAAAACTTTTTATATTACATTTTCCTGCAAAAATTGGCTCTGAAGTTGGGTGTGGTGGCTCACGCCTGTAACCTCAACACTTTGGAGGCAGAGGCAGGAGGACTGCTGAGTTCCAGACTTCCCTAAGCTACATAGCAAGTTCAGGGCCATCCTGAACTACATAGTGATACTCTGTCTCAAAAAAAAAAATGGCTATCAATTTTTATTATACTGATAGATTATTTATTATAGTATTAAATGCGAGTGTTTTATCACCATTCACCCACCCCCCCAAAAAAAAAGTAAAATTTCCTAGAGATCAAATGAAAAGAAAAAAAGCCCTAAGTAAATTAATAAACTATCAGAGAGATCTGGTTTGCCCCTTCTCTCTGATCATTTGATACCACACGGCTACCTGGAAGAAGAATTCTTTATGTACTATGTGTCAAACATATAAAATCTTTGACCTAAGATGATAAGTATATTAAATGACCCAGAGAAAAGCTGTGTTTTTTAATGTCTGTCTTAGAAACAAGAAGTTGCATCCCTTAATAATTGTGTTTGTTTTTAGTACTTACTACATATGAAATGTTTTTCTTCTCGTGTAACTTTAGTTTTATCATCACATGATTCTTCACAGTCTTCTTTATAAACAGTATCATTACTTTGACTTTCATCTTTTGCATTAGATACTTCTTCTACAATGTTAACTACGGGAGAATTCTTAATAAAAAAATAAAAACAAGAATAAAAGATCTGAAATATGTTGTATGATCTAATACATATTAAATAGGACTGTAAGGAAAAGATTAGCATCCAGCATATAAGGTGAGGATAATCATTAGAAAAAATCCAATTAACTAGCTAATTCAAACTTCCATAAGTAAATCTTAAGACAAATCTTAGATAGAAATAATAAGCATATGTTAATTAATGCTTTCATCATCCTTCTTTCTTTTCAAGTTCCCAAAAAATTTAGAGTTTACTTCAATTACTGTGGCTCTATGACCTTGACTTTAACTTCTTTAAATCAATATATATAATATATGGATGAGACTTGCTTCTTCTGAGATTTTTTTTTTTTTTTTTGAGACAGGGTCTTGCTTTGTAGTTTAGGCTGGCCCTGAGCTCACTACGTAGCCCAGGCAAGCCTCAAACTCAGCAATCCTCCTGTCTCTGCCTCCAGAGTGCTGGGATTACAGGCATGAGCCACCATGCCCGGCACTGTGGTATGTGGTATTGATTGCTGGTGGGCGTGAGTCACCACACCCAGCATTGTATGTGGTTACCAGGGATTGAACTCAGGACTTTGCACTTGCAAGGCAAGCGCCGGAACCACTGAGCTAAATCTCCAGCCCTCTTCTAAGAATCTTGCAACTTGAGCCTCCTTGAAAAAGGACTAAGAAATGTCCCTGAGATATCTACATTTTTACCCAAATGGTCTTTCTGCAACTAATTATTACTAAATTGCAGGGGAAAATATGTGTAGGAAGCCCATGGCTTTTGTATAAGATAAAATACTTAAAGATTTGAAAGGTTCAGTGCCCACCAATCTGAAAGTAATCAAATAATCAATAAGAAAACATCAATAAGAAAACTGTGGAATTTTGCTTTGTAAAATCGACAAAAAACATGAAAATGCCAATGCTCTCATTGCAATGATATCTATAATTATTAGTGAGCTATTGATTTATTCAATATTAAAACATTCTTTGGTAGAACTTACATAGATTTTTTTAACTTATATAGATTTAATAACCATTTTAATAAAATGATAATATGAAGTTTTGTCCTGCTTTATCTAGACATTGAGAAAAAACTATAGAATTAACCATATTATAAAGACACATCTCCCCCCAAAAAAGATGTTTATATTCTGTTACTCAGCTCTGTTTTAAATTTCTTGCACTTTCTACTACTGTGATGACTGACATATTAGATATTTTCAAAAGCCTAGGTCCACTTTTTTCTATAAGATTCTTAAATTTTAGCACCTATTTTAGAAAATTAAATCATTAATATTTCTGCAGCATTTTTAGAATTTATTTTTGTTTCAGTCATGGAACACTGGAATTTGGTTTTGATACAATGATTTTTAGTGCTCACTTCGGCAGCACATATACTAAAATTGGAACGATACAATGATTTTTAAAATTTCATGGGCTGGATATTTAGCTCAGTGGTTCCAGCACCTGCCTAGCAAGCACAAGGTCCCTGGTTCAATCGCCAGTAACCACATACAACAATACCAGACCTGGTGACTCACACCCAGCAGCAATCAGTACCACACACCACAGTGCTGGGCTTGGTGGCTCTGCTTTGTAATCCCAGCACTCAGAAGGCAGAGACAGAAGGATTGCTGAGTTCAAGGCTTGCCTGGGCTATATAGTGAGCTCAGGGCCAGCCTAAAGTACAAAGAGAAATTCTGTCTCCAAAAAACTAAATAAATTTCATGACACTTAAAAATTATAAGCTAACATAAAATAAGTGGGGCTTCAAATCCCTAACTACTCACACCATTGCATATACCATCTGAGCTATCAGTCTAATCCAGTTTTGAATTTCATAGGTAACCACACACAAAAATGTACCTGAGCTGAGCGTGGTGGCTCACGCCTGTAATCCCAGCACTCAGGAGGCAGAGACAGGAGGATTGCTGAGTTCAAGGCTTGCCTGGGCTACATAGTGAGCTCAGAGCCAGCCTGAACTACAAAGCAAGACCCTGTCTCAAAAAAAAAAAAAAAATGTACCTGAAATACAAAACTTCATAGAAACTTTTCTTTTTTACAAGTGCACAATTTTTTTCAATTCAAGTTAACTGATCAGTTGTGAACTTGCCTTAAATATAGACTTGAAATTTCTTTTAAAATTTTTTATAAGAAAATTTTAAGTCAACTGTTTATTAAGTTTTAAATAGTAATATTTAAGCAGCCTTAAAATAAAATATTTCAATTATTTCAAACTCCATACTGTATAACATAATGACTTTCAAAATTCTAGTATGTATCTTGAAAGCTAAGCAAGCTTTACTAGCAGGAATAATATTACTAAAATTCTTACCGTAGAATGATGTACACAGTTACCTTGTACAGCTTCTCCACAAATAAAAATACATACATTTAGAAACAAGAGTGAGGCTTGAGATGGAAACATATTTCTCTTCAGTAAATGAGAACACGTCTTAAACATCAGTCAGCTCTCTGTGGAAAGAACTACAGTTCATGGAGCCTTCAGTTAAAATTTTCTGGAAAGTTTACAACAAAAACAGAAACCAACACTCACTAGTTTCCATGCACTCTTTTGAAACACGCTTCATCTGAAAAACAAGGTAGCTTCTAGAAAGCTGGCAGTGTAAATCATACAAATGCTTTTTATCATATCATTCCAACATCATAAAACCATACTTTTTTTGCTAGGCAGGCAATAGAGTATAACTTTATAAATTCATCTACATTTTATTAATCACATTTTTTGTCTTTAGAAAAATGCTTTGAAAAGGTATATCATAGTAATCGTGATACAGACTACACAAAAATAGTAAAGAAGGAGAATTAATAAATGAAGTGGAACAATATTCCACAAGAACTATTTTCATGTGTTAGGTAGAAATTGGTTCTCTGTGAATATCCACACAGAGAATTAAGACTTAAAGTGTACCTTTACATGAATTTAGCTGTCATTAATGGTCATACTAAACACAAATGTGTCAAATTTCTAGAACTCTCATTTGTACGTTTTGCAGCTACATTACTAAAAAATTCTAAATCACAATTTTCAACAATGTTTTTGAAAATGACCATTCTCTGAAGGTAGATAGATCCATGCTTGTGAAGAGTCTTCAACTTTTCCTTTATACTGACTCCCTCACTTCAACCTAGAAACATGCTAAAACTCCACTATTGTCAAATTAAGAGCCAAAAACAAAACTTTAAGTCTTGCTTCTGATTCAAAGTATTATTATCTTCTCTATCACATTTCATAGCCTGATAATTGCAAGCCAAAGACCCTAGTTTTTTAGCATAATGATTGGTACCCAACTGGTACAAATACATACTTAATAAATAATCTCTTCTCTGACTTTACTTTCTCACTCTCTGCTACTCAGTCACAAAAATTCTTATCCCTTATGTACTAAAGCTACTTTCTCCAGTGAGGCAGTATGAAGTAGTTAGGAACAGGGACTGCCTGCTTGCATCTTTATTTCACCACTCTTTTATACTCTGGGTCCTTGGGGAAAGTTACCTGTTACGGCTTGTGTCTGGATGTCTGCCCAAAGCCTCATGTGGTCATATGCAGGGCTTTTCAGAGGTGGCTAGCTTTAGAGTGTGTGATGCTGGGATCAAGGTGGTGATTACTGAGTTAATCCACTGCTCGGTTTAGCACAATTCTAGTTGGGGACAATGGGAAGGCCCTCCCTGGGTGTGAGTGCTGTGCTCCCTAAGCGTGTACAGCCCAGACACAATATAAGGGACAGACAGAGGGATGAGATCTGGTCATCACTTGCTGTTCCTTCAATACTTTGCAGCTTTGCTGCTTTCTGCCCATCAAGAACTTTATCCTCTGTGACAACCCTCTTCCATGCCACCCTGCTTTGGCATCAGCCAACTATGAACTGAAATCTCTACAGTGAACTACAATAAACTTTTGCTTCTTTAACTTTGGATGTTGTGTATTGTCCCAGCAACAAGAAAAGTAACTAAGACATTGCCTAATATTGCTAAAGTTCAATAGCCTCTTTTTTTTAGAATGAGGATTGTGTTGTGGATTAAATGACTTATACTTGTAAACACAATTTAATGTTTTGTAATGCCATCACTGTTATTATTTCACTTGAATTATATCCAGTTCTAAAACTCTGACAAAACTGATGATCTTTATAATATATATTTGAAATCAAAGAGTATATATCTTTCATTTTAAATTTCTAGTTGAAGTCTTATGAAATTGCAATGAAGATGACAACACCTTAGCAATTTAAATCAGCCAGTCATTAAAATACTTTGTTCTTTCACAGCTTGCCCAGGGACAAATTCAGGAAATTCTTATTTGAGGAAAAAAAATACTTTTGCAGAATATGGAAAAAGTAGCTTCAGCCAAGATAAAAGTGAAAACACAAAAAAATTATTCATCATAGCCTGCCACATGACTTGCAAGACTCTAACAACTGTTAAAAATTAAATAAGCAGGAGGTCATCAGTAAAGTAGTGCCATACTCTGTGAAAGAAAGAAAAAGAGAGAAAGAGAAAGCTATAACCTGAGAGTGTATTTTTCTAACAAATAGCAGAGTTTCAGCCAATTGTAAAAGCCAACCGTAAAAGCAGCCGACTGGTTATTCCATGCCCAAATAAGGCAAATACCTTGCTGTAGCAAATCATATGACTTCTCTGTTTTGCTTTTGTATTGAGCCTATAAATCTTGCAGCTTGCGTTTCTGGGTAGAGCTCACGATGCTGGGTACTTCTGGCTCTTACTACTGCCTGATTTAATGATTATCTGCTCTTTCCACAAATAAACTGTTTAATCAATTTGTCTACATTTTTTAGTAGAACAGTATTCAAATTAAGTTATGTGAATGTACTTTGTAACTACAAAATGTTTACTGGCTTATTTTATAAATAAAATATCATTAGCAATTGATGAGGCCAGTTAATGTACTCGAGTGTCTAATAGCAATCTCATGTTTAACATGTTTGAAGCCTAACTTGTTTTCCTTCTTTCATCCTTCTGGTCATTCTTCCCAAATTTTTAAAATGTAATATTCTTTAAGCAGTTATTCCAGCCCTAAATCTGATAACCACATTTGACCTTCCTCCCCACATGCACACTCACTACAGTCTTCTATCAACACATCTTAATACCACAAGGTTCAAACTTTAAACACTTCTTGCTACCACTCCATTACCACTGCAGTCCAAGTCTCTCATTTCTCCTAAGCTGCTGAGATAATTTTCTAAATATCTTCATTATTTCTTGTCTTCTCCTCTATAGCCTTGTTTCCCCACAGTAGTTACAGTGCTCCTTATTAAAGGTTAAATAAGAACATCTAAACTCTTCAGTAATTTCCCTTCAATTGGAAATTGGATTATATATTAAGTACTTGTGCATCTTATAAGTCCCCATCAAATCTGGGACATGTACGTCTCTAGTCTCAGATATCAACATACTTTTACTTAGTCTTCTACAGATACAGTGGTCTTGATGGTAATAGGCCATTATGATTGTGTTGTCAGAGCCTTTTGTATTTACACCTCTTATCCCTGTCGTATTCTTCATCCAGATATTTAAATGGCAACTTCTTTTCTTTCATTCAGATCTCTGAGCTAATTTCCTTTCCTTGGGGGCCTTTCCTGAGCACTTAGAACTGAAATCAATCTCCTTCCCCCACAGTACTCCATTTTGCCTTTCTAGCACTTTTCATTACCTAATGTGTCCTATGGGAAAAGAGAAAAATAAATGTTTCATGACCATAAAGCTTTGAAGTTTTTATTCATTACTATATCCTGCTATCTAGAAAGTTTTTGGCATATAATAAGTTCTATAAAGTACTGCATTAAGCACTCTGGGGCTGGGGATGTGGTCCAGTAGTAGAGGACTTGTCTAGCATGCTCCATACCCTAGGTTCAATCCCTAGTACAGCAACAACACACTAAATTTTATATTAAATTCAGATGTTGTTCTTGACAAAATAGATTTTTGTGTATCCTCTATTGCTTTAATATTTGCCTTTCTTGTCAAGCATAAAATTCATAAAATCCTCAGATTAGCTTCCTGTTATGAAAATATCCAACCAAAAGTCTTATTTTCATAGAATTTAGGATTATGCAGTTTAAATAGACTGTAGAAAATCTGCTTAATATATTGAAGAATTTTTCCAACTTTTTTAAACTGTGATCTTAAAATCTGACAATATTAAGTATAGGATTTACTTTCTTAGTTACTCTCATAAAGCAAAAAGCAAAGCAAATGGTGATTATAAATGCAAACATTTATAATTGAGAAACAAAATATGTCTCAATGGTAAATAACATTCCACGCAACAAAGTAATAATGTTGTTAAGAGTCATAAGTCACCAAACTAATAAAAGAAAAAGCAAAACTTTCAGGATGTCCTTTCATTACTAAAATGGCTATGCAAGCAATCATCAGCTTCTCACTTTTATTTGCACTTTGCACGGCCCTACTTTGCTTCCTGTCAAATCATGCCTGGAGAAAGTTGCGATGATAGCAGTGGGTATAAATTCAGGACCAATTCCTGCAGCCAGAACAGTTAAAAACTTGCTGATTATCCAAGTGTACAGAGAATTATCAATTCGTTAGGATTATGTATTTTATCCTCTTGCATGATTTCGAACAGGACTTAAGCACTATGAGCAAAACTGGATTTGTGACACTTTAAAAACTTACTCCCCAGAACACATTCCAACTTGAGTCACTACATCCAACTTTGCAAAAACTCTGTTTTTAATAATTTCAAGTAAAGTTCATAATTTAAAGTCTAAAAATAAAGAAATTGACTCACAAAGGGAGAGACATTCAAATAGTGAGTGAGTGCTCGCTTAGGCAGCACATATACAAATGGTTAGTGAGAGAGCTTTCTTTGGTCTATACAATTCTGCTTCCAATCTAGGAGTTTTTCCAAAAATAAACACTGGCTAGATTATAGTCAAAATGTATATATATTTTTAGACTGGGTTCCAACAATAAGTCTCAACCTTTTCCTAAGTTTTCACTTGCATAGCCATTAAACTAGTGGCTCAAAACCCCTTTTAATGTTCCATACTCCTAAAACAATTTCAGTATGATCTCTTCCAGCATATCTTCCCAGGAGATTACTAGGTTAAATCTGGACTTCTTTTTAGGCCGCTTTGCTGTGATGGTCCATTTCCAGAATCTGGCACCAAAGCAAGGAGCATTTGGAGTATTTGAAACGTAGCTTTTGTAAGTAGGGCAGCGAAGAGGGAATAGCTCAAGCATTTTGGAGCGGGTGAGAGAAAATAGAGAAGGTAAATTTCCACTTCACAACACTTATTCTTTTTAGAGAGAGAGAGAGATTGAGACAGTGCTTGAGAGCAGTGATACCTCCAGTCTCACAACTCAAAAACCCAAAATATTCCATATGAAAGGCCGGAGATTTAGCTCAATGGTTCCGGTGCCTGTCTAGCAAGTGCAAGATCCTAGATTGATCCCGATAACCACATACAAAAATACCGAGCGTGGTGGAGGCTAGTCTGGACTACAAAGTGAGGTCAGCCTGAACTACAAAGCGAGACCCTATTTCTCAGAGAAAAAAAAAAAAATCCACGTTAAATCCAACTCCAAATCGTCCCCAAAATACTTGAGAATGTAACAGCATTTTTCTGTGTCTGGGGATTTCCCATTTCATTGTCTCTGATCACAATACCTGCATGAAATAAAAAGGGAAAGAGAACCCAATCTCTAACGCACTGTCTAGATGTCGTCTTGGGCAACCATCGGTGTCCCGGGAGAGACCCAGCTGCTGCCGCCTGCGCAGGACAGCCGCGAGCGCGCGCGGCCGCCAGCGCCTCCCATTGGCTGTCTCGGGCACGCGGCCCGCCCTGCCCTCCTCCCAGGTTTCCGTCGCGAAGGACGCGGCGTCCGTTGGTTGTCAGGATGGCAGCGGCTGGGTCGCTGCCGCCACCTTTGGTACTTCGGGACCAGGTCGCAGCTGTGGTCGTCAGCACAGTTACCAGCCCCCCTGTTCGTGAGCTAGGGCTGCCACGGGCGACTCCTCAGCGGCCGTGACGCGCTGCCTGAGAGCCAGGGTGTGGGGCGGGACCGAGCTGAGGAGGAGGCCGTAGCGGCCATGAGGGCCGCGCGGGGGCGAGCCGGGAGGCGGCGCTGAGGTGCAAGATGCTGGCGGGGAGGCCCGGAGCTCAGAGCGCGGTCGCAGGCCTGGGCGCTGAATCCGCGGACATCGTCGGCAGAGCGCCCCTCGGCCCTCGGGAGTGCGGCGGGCGACACCGACCTGGCGCTTACTTGTATCCTTCCCAGCCTGTGGCCTCCCAGGTGCCAGTGTTCGAAGAGGGTCTTGTTTTTTTGTTGTTACCCATTACTGCTAATGCAACGTTATCCAAACGGGCAGGTCATTTTAATGTGGGTATTTGCTTTAGCAACTATCGTTTTTTCAGTTTGGCTCTAAAATTATACCATTTTTTTACTGTGGCTTCTTCCCCTGCCATCGTTATCCCACCCCCCGTTATTGAACTTCGTTGTCAGTTTTTTGTAAATTTTTAAAATAAGTGTGTATTTTTTGGGGAAGATTATTTTGCCTTCTAGAACTATGCCATTATGTTCCCTACTTGCATATTTGCCACTTTTTGGTTAATTATGCTGCTTAGAAAAATTGTACAAATAAAATGTTTTGCTAGTCTTAAGATCTGTTTTAACAGTAAATCTAGCACATCCCTGAGCTGCTAAACCTACCAGTTTGTCATTTGTTTTGTTTTCCATCTCTACCCAGTCGGTTGTCAGAGGGACAACACTGAGGAAATGAACCTTCACGGTTTAGATTCTTTTTGAATTTTCCCAGGGAATTGGTTGAGCTCTACCTTTGATATTGATTACAATTGCTGTTGATTACACTGTAGAAAATTGAAAGAGTGAGTTTTGTTTGCAAAATATATAAATCATGTTGATTCCCTCAGACTATGTTGTAATAATTAGAATGTAACCTTTTTATTCTCAAAGGACTTTAGTTGGCAGTGATGGTGATGCATAATCATCTTAAAGGAGTATCGTTCCAAATTAATTTTCCCTCCCCACCCCCATTCCATCCTGGTTTTCTTACCCCCATTATCTCCAACTTCTGGGATAGTTTTTATGTTCTATTAAGATTTTAACATCAAACTATCAAACAATTTCTATTGAGTGTCTACTCTTTTGCAAGCAGTATGTAGGTTCTAGGGATACAGATCCACTGAAGAAGACAGGTATGTATAGAGCTTCACCTCTCTGATTTGATCATGCTTTCTTCAAGCTTTCATCTCTTCTTTCATTACTTTGGCTAAGTTCTTTTAACAGTTGTCTGCGATACCAATTTCTAGCCCCTCTCATCTATTCATTATTAAGCTTGTTCTGTTCATCTTTCACCCTTGCTGCTCCCCTGAATTGTCCTCTCAGGAAGATTCTCTGAAATGAATAAGATTATCATCTGTATAAACTTCCTTTTTTTTTTTTTTTGAGACAGGGTCTAGCTTTGTAGTTCAGGCTGGCTCTGAGCTCACTATATGTAGTCCAGGCAAGCCTCAAACTCAACAATCCTCCTGTCTCTGCCTCCCGAGTGCTGGGATTACAGGCATGAGCCACCACGCCCGGCAAATTTCCATTTCTTAATTTACATGATATGAACGTAGATACAAATAGGCAAAAAATTTATAAATAGAATTCTGTAATACATCAAAGGAACATAACCAAAAAGGCTATGTCCCAGTATTATGATTCCCAAAAGAAATCCAGTACTAAAATATATTTTAAGATTATATATATACTTAAAAGTAGTCAAGTTGTGATTTCGGTGGATGACCAAGAGTCATTGATAGCCGGCACGGTGGCTCACGCCTGTAATCCCAGTACTTGGGAGGCAGAGACAGGAGGATTACTGAGTTCAAGGCTTGCCTGGGCTACATAGTGAGCTCAGGGCCAGCCTGAACCACAAAGCAACACCCTGTCTCAAAAAAAAAAAAAATCATTGATAAAATCCAACAACTTTTGCGCATGCATGCACATGTGTGTATGTGTGTGTTTGTGTGTACTGCTATTGCTAGCATTACATATTAATTTGTATAATATACATTTTAATTGTTATGAAGGGAATAGGAACATAGTAAACTGTGACAATAGATCAAGAATATTTTCCTCTTGAAAAAAACACTAAAACATCTTATGTATTATTTTGGACGATCTCAGTTTCTGTAATGTTTCCAAGTGAATTCCTAACACAGAGAAGGTGCACAAATTTCCTCAGTCAATGACTAGATGAAACTAAAAAAACAAGTGAAAGAATCAGTCTTTTTGAAAGTGTATCTTGATAAAAATTTTAACTGTAATCTCTACATTGAGTGCAGTACTAAGAGACCATCTAGCTTTCTGAAGACATTTTCTATCTAGAATTAGAATTTCCTAATGTGAAGGCTATCAAAGAATAAAATTTATAAAGTTTATCACATTAAAAATAACTGAATTTCACATTTCAGTTTCTTAGAATCCAAGTAGTTGGTTAAGAAAAAGAAGAGATTCCCATCTTCATAGAATGCCTCTTTTTCTCACAAATATCCTCAAATTTTTACCTATTTTATCTCAACACTTTGCCTCTCTTACCCATTTTATACCCCATTCTTTTTTATTTAGACATATTCTCTCAACCAGCATCCCTGGTTCTTCTTACCCTATTCTGCTTCAACCACCCAGAAACTAATATAGTCCCCCTTCTCTACTCTTTCATAATAAAAAATGTTGGCAGAAAGAATCACAAGACAACACAGATGGCACCACAAAAGATTCCCAGCTCCTTCTAAACAGGAACAGGGTAATCTTTTACTGCCTATGCCTAACATTCTCAGTAGATTGTTTTACCACTTCATAAAACACAGATGCTATGAATTCCCTCAGGTACCCTCCAACAAACACTACAAATGCACACCCTCTCATCCACTTGCTTTCTTCTTTTTGTCCAAGTTCACTGATAAAATATCACTTTTCTACCTCTTTTATGAGTAACTTTCAATTTATTTTCAATTTTATTTCAAACTTTTAATTTTATTTTTTCTTAGTTTACAAATATTTTTGGTTCTTGATAACCTTTAAAATTAGGTACATTGAGAAATCCTTTGATCTAAATATCCTTTTTAAGTATATTCTAATACTGCCTTTCTTATTCAGAACTCTAAAAATGAGTAGTCCATATTCATTATCTCTACCCTGAGTCATATTTTATTTTACATTCCAAAATAAATCTGAGCTGCTGAAAAGGATACATATAAAATTGTAAAAGAAAACTGACAGTTTCACATTTTTCATGGATTGAACATATAGTAACTTTATCTTTTGAAGAGAAATAATTTCCAAGGAAAAATATTCAAATATAGCATTAATTTAAAACTTTAAGGAGAAACTATATAATTAAAATTTGAAATACCTAGAGAAAGTATTAGCATTAATTAAGAGTTAATATCTATATTATTCTGCCTATATTGATCTTACTGAAATTGATTTTTCAAAAATCAATTTTTCACTAGATAAATGGCCACTGACCTAAATTAATGATTTTTCCAAAGAGGAATATTAAAATTGGCATTCAACATAGAAAGTATTCTAGTTTAATAAGGCTGAACAGTTTTACATCTTGGGAGCTCCAGTGGCACAATTTGTTTTTGCATGCTACTTACACTGTTTTGAATCCTGTGTTTCAGAAAATCCTATCATGTGTTCATGAGGTTTTGAAACTTACATTTCTTACTGAAAGTAAATTTGTTTAATCTCTGCAGAGCAAATTTTTCACTAATACATTAAAAGATATGAAGTTTTTATCCTGTTAATTCTACCTTGGAAAATTTTCTCCAATGAAATCCCTTAGCCAGTTTTTATCAAACCATTACTTTATTCTGAGAACCATAAATGTTGAGAAATGAAGTTGAAAAAACAGACCATATTATAGATTGCTATATAAATGTAAGCACAGCAATTTGATACCTATAACGAAGATGATAGGTGCTTTTAGAGAACAACAAAGAATATCAAAATCAGGTTTGTATTTACACTTGGCTCTGTGGAGGTTCAACAAAAGGACTGTCATTTTAGTAGTAAGGAAATATGTTAGGAAAGTACCAGAGTAGTTCAGGCAAGTGATTTAGAGTGCCAAAGCTGAAGGAGTAGAAAGAGGGAACATAAGTGAGAAAAAAGAATTGAGATAGCTTTATCAGACTGGGCAAGACAGTAAGTTGTGCGATACCTAGTTATTTGTGAAGGTAATATATTTTAAACAGTATTAATTGGAGAAAGGCTAAATTTGAAGATAAATATTAATATTACTCTATTTTGTTAATACTAAACAAAAAAACTTTTAGATAAACGTTTAAGAGCATTTCTTATGGAAATATCTTGAATTTCTGGTACAGTTTAGAAAAATCAAAAGTTAACCATCTGTTTAATATTTTGAATACCATATTTGGAGATAGATGGAAAGGCAGCAGCATTCTTTATAATTCAGCAGACAAAAATTATATATATTATATGTAGTAATTTATTAAAATTTAAAATACATACTTGTTAATACATTATAAACATTGCCTTTGTGGTTTTCTTTGTCCTCTTGTGATAAATCTCAAGCATGTTGGAGAGAATCGTCTCCGACAATTTATTCCTCCATGCCTCTCACCTGACCCAAAGCAACTTGTCCTTGCTGTTCCCACTGTGTTCTCTTGTGTTCCCTTGAATGAAGTCACGTTTTCCTTTACTGCTGAATACTTTTGTAGCTAACCATTTGTTGACATCTGTAGTGCCTAATACAGGGTTATATTTAAGAAGAACAAAATATCTGTACCTGTTTCTATGCTAGCCAAGAACCAGATTTCCTTCCTTTTTGTCTCCTTCTTATAAATTGATCAAAAGAAACCTTTCAGTAAAAATATCATGTATGGGCCGGAGATTTAGCTCAGTGGTTCTGGCGCCTGCCTCAAAAAAAAAAAAAAAAATTAATGTATATGGAGTGTGTTTGGATGTTTGAGATAGTACCAAAAAAAATTTTTTTTGAGACAGGGTCTCGCTTTGTAGTTCAGGCTGGCCCTGAGCTCACAATGTAGCCCAGGCAAGCCTCGAACTCAGCAATCCTCCTGCCTCTGCCTCCCAAGTGCTGGGATTACAGGCATGAGCCACCACGCCTCACAGATAGTACAAAATTTTATTAAAAAATGCAGCTGGAAAGATAAATAACAATGTAATCCAAAGCAAGCCTTTGTAAATAGCAAAAATTCAAACAACCAAAAATATTGTTTGAATATGACTTTTTCAAAATATAAGAGTTCGGCAGGAGATTTAGCTCAGTGGTTCTGGCACCTGCCTCACAAGCACAAGGTCCTGAGTTCGATCCCCAGAAACCACATACAATGCTGGGCATGGTGTCTCATGCCCAACAGCAATCAATACCACATACCACAGTGCCGTGTGTGGTGGCTCACACCTGTAATCCCAGCACTCAGGAGGCAGAGACAGGAGGATTGCTGAGTTTGAGGCTTGCCTGGGTGACATAGTGAGCCCAGGGCCATCCTGAACTACAAAGCCTGTCTCAAAAATAAATAAATAAATAATAAGTGTTTCTTTATGATATTGATGTTGAAGTACCATGGAATCTTGACATTAATGTCTTGAATTAGCAAATCATATAGGGCATAACTTGTTGAATATAAGAAAGTTGAATATATTTCTTATACACTGTTACCTTTAAAAAAAATTTATGACATTAATTAAATGAATCTCAAAGAGAATTTTAAATCTCAGTTTTTTGGAAAAAATTTTAAATAGCTTTTTATTCTAAAAAAAACCAAATAGGCATACTTTGTAATATAATTTCAGAGTAACTTTGCATGCATGTACATCCAGTGATGAAGCACTGAATATACTTCAATGGCCATTTAAAAAATTTAAAATCATGAAAAAAATAGAATAGTACTGTGCCAAATTTGATAACATATTTAATAATAAAACTTATTTCAGGGCCCTACTTAACTATATCAATAAAATTAAAGGAAAGTTTAATTATATAGAATAAATTTCAAATAAATGGACAATTAGGATAACCAGAATATTCTGGTTTTGCTCTAGAACACTTCCAGAGAGACAGATGACTACACATGATTAAATAGGTTTTTTGTTATCTGTCTGTAGATCTATAATAACTGTATTCCCAAACATTCCGGTTATATTTCTAGTTGATTTTTTAAATTTTTGAATGACTTTTATGAACAATTTGTTGATACATATAATTTATCTATTTTCTGTTGTAAAGTACAACCTTTCATTTTCTTTATACATACACCTGAAAGCTACTTATTAATAAGTATTCAAACATCTATGCAATGAATGAAGATATGCAGTCTCCTTGTTTGGGCTCATAATTTCTAAAAGTAATTTATTTTCTCCCAAAGAAAGTGAAATATGTCTTAAATTCTAATACCTACTCATAATTTTTGTATGGAATATCTTCTGGTCATATACTACTGTGTACATGTACTAATTTTTTTTTTGCGACAGGATCTCGCTTTATAGTTCAGGCTGGCCCTGAACTCACTATGTAGCCCAGGCAAGATTCGGACTCAGCAATCCTCCTGTCTCTGCCTCCCAAGTGCTGGGATTACAGGCGTGGGCCACCACGCCTGGCCATGTACTAATTTTTTAACAAAAACATAATTTGCACAAAGCTATAATTTTTAGTCCTGACACCCACTAAAGATATAAACTGTTGTTCTTAACTTAATGCTATCTTTAGAGATATGAAAATCCATCTAGAAAAAAATTTAGAAGAAGAACGCCAAATATTACTGCAGCAACAAAAAATATGTCGAAGTCGAGCACGGAAATATTTTGTGGAGTCAAACCGGAGAAAAAAGTAAGTAATTATATTTTGTTGAGAAGTGTAAAAATTCCAACTTAATATGTTAATAGCTTCTCTGCTTCTGTAGTATTTTATCAATATAAGTATGATGTGATATTTTATCTATAAAACATTGACCAATATTCTCATACCATTGGAAATTTTATTATTGTTTTCTGCCTAAAGCACAAAGACAGTAGTATATTTTCCAGTTCACTAATTTATAACCATATAAATCTTTCATAGAGCTAGGGATTTAGCTCAGTGCTACCATGCCGAACTTGCAAGCACAAGGGCCAGAGTTTGATCCCTGATACCACAAAAAAAAAAAAATCTCATCATAGAACAACTTGTTATAGTATCATATACAGTCCTTAAAATGACTGTAAAATGTATTATCTTCTTTGTTTTTGAATCAGAAGACTATCATTCCATTTGTAACATAATGTAATTTGGTTTTGATTTATTATTCACCTTACATAATTTTTCTCTATTGCTACCCTCATGCACTCAATTACAAAAATAAAAATGGAAATCACGGCAGAAGTAGGATAAATACCATTTTAGAAGTGACAGCCCTCAAACTTTAAAATAGGACCAGGGATTTAGCTCAGTGGTTCTGGTGTCTGCCTCACAAGTGCGAGGTTCCAAATTTGATCCTGTACCACATACCACAATGCCGGGCATGGTGGCTTACACCTGTAATCCCAGCAATTGGGAGGCAGAGGCAGGAGGATTGCTGTGAGTTTGAGGCTAGCCTTGGCTACATAGTGAGTTCAGGGCCAGTCCTGAACTATAAAGTGAGTCCCTGTCTCAAAAAAAACCCAAAACTTTAAGGTGAAAATATGAAGTATCCAATTACTATTTATCATTTCTTAGGATTTTTAAAAATAATCAGTTTTTTTAAAGACAGCAGTTGTGAAATATTTTATTGTTGTCTTTGCTTCTTTATCATATTCTGACCATATATGAATAGCAGAAAATCCCAAGAGTTTATTAACTATATCATTGGGCATATGCAGCAAATCCCCTTTGGGGAATACAAAATTATTTACTGGTAATTTTTTTCTGACATTGCATTTCAGATAAAAGGTTAACCTTGGGGCCCGAGGTTTAGCTCAGTGGTTCCGCGCCTGCCTTGCAAGTGCAAGGTCCTGAGTTCAATCCCCAGAAACCACATACAGTGCTGGGCGTGGAGACTCACACCCATCAGCAATCAATGCCACATGCCACAGTGCCGGACGTGGTGGCTCACACCTGTAATCCCAGCACTCGGGAGGCAGAGGCAGGAGGATTGCTGAGTTCAAAGCTTGGCTAGGCTACATAGTGAGCTCAGAGCCAGCCCGAACTACAAAAGCAAGACCCTGTCTCAAAAAAAAAGGTTAACCTTTTCTGTGCCCAACATAGTTAAAATTATTTAATACAGATTTTTATTTTTGTTTTATGTGTATATGTGTCTGCTTTTTCCCCATCTTTTGAATCTTAAAGCTTACAAATGGCACAAGACAGATATTCATTAAAAGTGATTATAGATTTTCAAGTTTGTGTTGTCCACATGGATTGTGGTCATGGAATTTTTTAAAGTATTTTTTCTTTAGGTAGAGGTAGTTTCTTTCTGCCATTTGTCAGGTGTATTTTGGCATTGTCAGTATGTGCTCCTATTTTCATTAATTACTTAAAAATCACATTTATTTTCTTCATATTTACTACTTTCTTGAACAACTGTTAACCAACATTTTTCTTGCATTGTATGATTTTATCACATTTTCAAGTTTTCTGATCTCTCACTCAGTACCTGTACAATTGTCTCCTTTATTTTCTTTTTTGTTGTTGTTGTTTTTGTTTTTTTGAGACAGGGTCTCACTTTGTAGCTCAGGCTGGCCTTGAGCTCACTACATAACCCAGGCAAGCCTCAGACTCCGCTATCCTCCTGCCTCTGCCTCCTGAGTGCTGGGATTACAGACATGAGCCACCAGGCCTGGGATTGTGGTATGTGGTACTGATTGCTGGTGGGCGTGAGTCACCAGGCCCGGTATTGTTGTATGTGGTTACCAGGTATCAAACCAGGGACCTTGTGCTTGCCAAGCAGGCGCCAGAACCACTGAATCTCCTTCCAGTCTCCTTTATTTTCCTCCAGAGACTATCCCTTTATCTTCCTGTTCCAAGAGATGCTGGTTACTCTGGGGCCTGTTATATAATTGGCATCCTGGTGCTTTGTTTTATTGCTCTTAGAAATTGGAGCATCAATTTCTCTGCTACAGTGTCCTTTTGCTTTTTAATATCTTTGATATGCTAGCGTACATCCTAACAGAACTTCCTAATATGCTAATTTGGAGACCAAGCAATTATTTTTTTAACTTTTATCTTTATTGGTACATTGTATTTACACATCATGATCATACTCAATATTGGGAATTTATACCAGTCTATGACACAATTTAATTCTCATTTTTCCCATTCCCCTACCCACCCCCTAAATATATAAGTTTTGTTTCCCTTTTTTTATTACTATCACATTTTTTCTTTACCCCTCATTACTCACACCTCCAACACATTTCTCTTTGAATATTTCACAATATCCATCATACATTCTAGAACTCATTAACATCTTCAGATTCTCATACCAAAGAACAGATATGATGTTTACACATCTGTGACCTATTTATTTCACTTATGAGTGTGTCCTGAAGGTACAACTATTTGAGTATAAATGACTCACACTTATCATTCTTTAAGGCAGAGTAATACTCCATTTTATAGAAAAACCACATCTTCTTTATCCAGTCTCCAGTTGATGGGCATTTGGGTTGTTTCCAAGATTGAGCTATCACAAACTGAGCTTCTATAAATGTAGGTGCCCATATGAGAACAAGCAATTTTAAGCACACATACAGAGGAAATAAGCTTTATTTTTTTCTACCCTGTTTTCAATCCACTACTCAGAATTACCTTTGGATAAATAAGTCACTGGGAATTTACTCATTAAATATGTATACTTACCTGAGAACCAGTGAGGCAACATTATGCTGTAAAATTTTGTTTATTCTTTCACACTTCAGGAAATAGCAGTAATCTGATTTAATAACAACCCCATGAAGAATAGAAATTTTAAACAGGAGGAGAACAAAAAGAGACTTCAAATAACTTTAAAACACTATAATATAAGCATATAGGTTTAAAAATTTCACCAGGCCTGGTGGCACACACCTGTAATCCCAGCATTTGGGAGGCAGAGGCAGGAGGATTACTGAGTTCAAGCTTTGCCTGGTCTACATAGTGAGCTCAGGGCCAGCCTGAACTATGAAGCGAGACCTTGTCTCAAAAAAAAAAAAAAAAAAGAAATTCAGGCCGGAGACTTAGCTCAGTGGTTCCGGCGCCTGCCTCACAAGCGCAAGGTCCTGAGTTCGATCCTGGTAACCAAATACAATGCTGGGCATGGTGACTCACGCCCACCAGCAATCAATACCACATACCACAGTGCAAGGCGTGGTGGCTCATGCCTGTAATCCCAGCACTCGGGAGGCAGAGACAGGAGGATTGCTGAGCTCCAGGTTTGCCTGGGCTACATAGTGAGTTCAGGGCCAGCCTGAACTACAGAGTGAAACCCTATCTCAAAAAAAAAAAAATTGAAAATTCAGATGATATGGGGCTGAAGATTTAGCTCAGTGGTTCCGGCACCTGCCTCACAAGTGCAAGGTCCTGAGTTCAATCCCGGTAACCACATACAACAATGCTGGGCGTGGTGACTCATACCCACCAGCAATCATTACCACATACCACAGTGTCAGGCATGGTGGCTCACGCGTGTAATCCCAGCACTGGGGAGGCAGAGACAGGAGGATTGCTGAGTTCAAGGCTTGCCTGGGCTACATAGTGAGCTCAGGGTGAGCCTGAAATACAAAGCGAGACCCTGTCTCAAAAAAAAAAAAAAAAAATCAGATGATGTGACAAAACACCTACATAACCAATTGACAAAATAAGAAAAGCAAAGATCAAATTAAAACAGTTACCCAAAAAGGAAGAAAGACTGTCAACTAACAGAAGTAATTACCTAGAAAATTAAGGAAATTAATTACAGTATAAACATGAAACATGGAATGATGGCATTAATTTGTGAGAAAGATGGAGTTTGGAGTTCACTATAAAGCATAAAACATTACTCAGAATAGGTAAGAAGGAGTTATACTTTAAAGAAAATATTTATTGAGCTTTCATTTGTTAATATGTAGTAGAGCTAAAATATAGACTCAAGTTTAAATAGCAGTATGTTTAATTATTCATAGATAATACACATACAATATTGAAGAAATTTAAGATATTTGTTATCTTTGACCTTTTAAAATGTTGTCAAAGATAATGGTCATTTATTCATTCAAATAACATTTACTAGGAAAGTCTAAGCCTTCATTTCTGAAAGATAAAAAGTGAATGACATGATTTTCTGCCTTCAGATTACAAATAAAGAAGTAATAGAGAATACTATGATAGAGTCATCTATCAGGCACTATAAAAGCATATCTCATAAACTTCAGAACAAAAAAAAATTCCTCGAAAAGTAGCCTATTAATTAGCTATGAGTTAGCCAAGAAAAATGAAGAGGGAATGTGTTTTATACAAGAACAATATGTGAAAAGCTGAATATTATAAAATATGAAACAAGGTGTGTATGTCTGCTCTACTTGAAAAATATGGAAGAATATTAGAGATAAAGCTATAATATTGATAGGAGATATTTCATGAAATAACTTTGGTACCAATCTAAAGAAATGAGAGTTATAATCCAAAGACGTTATCCTTAGATTCTAACTAGCAAAGGAGTAATAGAGAAATGTTATGATCAGCTTTCTATTTTACCTTATTACAGCAAAAGCGTAGAAGATAAAGTGAAAAGACAAACTGCAGGCAAATAGTAGAAAGCTTTTATGAGCTAAGCAAGTTGGGATTGAGTAGGTAAAACTGATAGGATCAGTTATATGGGTAGTACATGAAGAAAAGTCAAATGGACATATAGATTATAAAAAATGTTTTAACATTTTATCATAAATCTTTTTAAATATGTATTTTATACAGATTGTAATCTGGGTTTTGATCTTTTACTCATGCCCTAGAATCATTATTTATGAGCACTGGATATTTTATTCTTTTTTTTTTTTAAAGCTTTGTAGTTCCAGCTGGCCCTGAGCTCACTACATAGCCCAGGCAAGCCTTGAATTCAGCAGTTCTCCTGCCTCTGCCTTCCAAGTGCTGGGATTACAGGCATGAGCCACCGTGCTCGGGATTGTAGTGTGTGGTCTGATTGCTGGTGGGCATGAGTCACCACATCCAGTATTGTTGTATGTGGTTACTGGGGATCAAACCAGGGACCTTGAACCTGCTAAGCAGGTGCCAGAACCACTGAGCTAAATCTCCAGCCCCATATATTATTATTTTGTTGCTCTTAGGCCTATTATACTTTATTTAGTCTACAAGTGCCCTCTTAAGGCTAAGACTGGAAAATTTTATTAAAGACTTTCTGTCTATTTTTAGCTATAATTTTTAAGTAAAATTGAACTTATTTTTGAGATAATTATAAATTCATAAGCAATTGCAAAAACTGTACAAGGAGATTTCATATACCCACTTTCCCCCAGTGATAACATCTTGCCTAATACTTTTACAGTGTTACAACCAGGATTATAGAATTCATATGGCCAAGATACAAAACATTTCCATTACCATAAGGATCCCCTCATAGCACCCTTTCATGTCCGTGCATGCTTTTCTCTCATTCCCTAGAAATCATCAATCAGTTGTTCTCCATCTCTATAATTATTTTTTTCATTTCCAGAATGTTATATAAATGACCATACCATATATAGCATTTTGGTATTTCTTTTGTTTTTTCATAACACAATTCTTGAGATTTATTCAGATTGGTTACTATTATTTCATAATATAGATGCATCAGAGTCTGTTTAAAACATTAATCCATTGAAGAACATCTGAGTTACTTCCAATTTTGAACTGTTATGAATAAATTTTCTATAAACATTTCTTTACAGGTTTTTTTTTTTTCTTTTGGTACTGAGGATTGAACCCTGGCCCTTGTGCATCCAGGTTGGCGCAGTACCATTTGAGCTAAATCTCCAGCCCTCTTTACAGGTTTTTGTATGAATATATGTTTTTATTTCTCTGGGGTGATAACCAGAAGTATAACAGCTAGGTCAGATACAAGGTAGTTACTTGCACATGTAGTATTTTTTAAACTTACTGAGTTTATTGGTACATTTTAGGTGGAATTTATGATCACATTTATGACTGAGAATTTGTGCCTGTACCTGATATATCTTGATTCTTATTTTTTCCCATTTCCATAACCTCCCCTTTCCCCTGTGTACATAATTTTGTTTCCATTTTTTACTTTTCTTCAATTTTTGTTTTCCTTTCTTTTCTCTCCCCTGCCTCCCCTCTCTGATTCCCCATCCCCTTTGAAAATCTTCTGCCTATTTTACAATTTTAATTATACTTTTCAGTATTTTAAGCAACTGCCGATTGTTTTTCAGAATAATCAGACCCACAGCAATATAATCCATTTTGTCTATATTGTCCCTAACATTTGGTGTTATCAGCAACTTTTTATTTTAGTTGTTGTGACATATAATATAGTAAGATCTCACTGTGGCTTTTTATGTTTGCCTCGTGATTGAAAGTGCTGAGTAATCTCTTTTCAAGTGCTTGTTTGCCATCTTCCCTCTGCTTTACTGAAACTTCTCATGTCTTTTATCTATTTCTAAGTGGATTATCTGCTGTTCTGTTGAGTTCTAAAGTTTGACATATGTTCTAGACACTAGTCATTTAAACAATAGGTATAACATGTGTAAATACTTTCTCTCACCTGAGAGATTGTCTTTCCATTTCTTAATGTAGTCTTTGCCAAAGGAGAAGTTTTGTATTTTAATGAAGTCTAGTTTACCAAGTTTTCCTTTTATGGACTGTGCGTCTGGTGTAAAGACAAAGTATTCTTTGCTCAGTCCTAGATCCTGAAGTTTTTGTCCTTTGTTGTGCCCTAAAATTTTCATTAATTTATGTTTTACAGTTAATTCTGTGATCTGTTTTAAGTTAATGTTTATATAAAATGTAAGATATAGGTTAGAGTTTTAGAAATTTGGTTGTTGTGGCATTTTGGAAGATTTGGTTTAGATTGCAGTGGGTGTTCTGTGGGTGGGTGCCGGTGAATGTCCAGTTGTCCAGCATTATTGAACAGCCTATTTTTCCTTTATGAATTGCTTCTATATCTAATACACATTTTCTGAAGCTTTCGTGTGTGTGTGTGTGTGTGTTGTACCATAGATTGAACTCGGTTTCTTGCATTCACCAGGCAGGCAGTAGTGCCACTGAGCTACATCACCTGCCAAAACATTCCTTTTTATTTGTACTAAGGATCAAATTTGGGATCTTGTACAGATGTTAGAATCACTGAGCAAAATCCCAGCCCTAGAACTTTTTATTTTTTCATTTACATTCTCTTAGGTGCTCATTAAAACATTTTTATATCACTGCTTTGTAATTTTTATCAGATAACTCTAACTTTCTGTCATCTGATGTTGGCATTTATTGATTTCTTTCTCATTCAGTTTAAAATCTTCCTGGCCCTTGGGATAGCAAGTGATTTTTAAGTGAAAATAAATCATATTATAAGATAGCAACTTACTTAAATTGTCAACTTGAGCTGACTTTCTATTATAGTTTCAATATAAAATGTTCCCCAGAAGTCTCATGTGTTTAGATATGGAACTTTGGATTATGTGGATGCTATACCCATCAGTAGATTAATCCATAGATGAATTCATAGCTGAATATGCTGTTAGGATGTGGGGCTCATTGGAGGTGGCCAGTGGGAATGTGGCTTGGAAGGATATTCTTGTCCCCAGCCATTTCCTCTCATTGTGCTTGCGGGCTTCCATGGGGTAAGAAGCTTTCCTCTACCAGGTCTTTCTGCCATGCTGTCTGCCTTGCAGTCAGCAGAGGACTGAACCCTCTGAAGCTGTGAGCCATAATAAACCTAGGGATAGAAAACTGACTAATATACTCTGTCACATTGCTGTAGAAAGGAAAAGAAGGATGCAGCCTTACTATTGAAAGATGGAGGTAGAATTGTAGGTCTGAAATACCAGAGGTGTTGGGAAGGCTCTTTGTTGTTGTGCAGTAGTTGGAGTTGTGCAATGAAGAGAATGGCCTATCACTGCTGGATAGTTAGTAAAAGTCAAGTGTGTCCACAAGCTTTCTCAGATACTACCCCTGGAAAGGAAGGGGAAGGGATGAAAAAAGTCCAGGCTTCCCACATAGTCTTTACTAGTACCTCGCTTAAAGGAAAACCTCACTTGTCATTGGGCAAACACAAAAGCCAAGCTTTCACTTCAGTTTGTCAGAGACCATCCCTGCAGAAGGGTTGGATGGACTTATTACAAGGGAGCCAAGAGTAATAATCTAGTCTCCCCACTCAGCCTTTGCTAGCTAGATGGGAGCACTGCTACATTTACTTTTGTGATAATTAAAATTAAGTAGTAGGATTATTGTCTAAAAGCTTTCTGCCTTGCTAATCTGTTCTTTCCCATCATGAAGCAGGAAAGAGCAAACTTTAGTTAGGGGTTTTTTTGTTTGTTTTTAACTGAGTCTGTTGACATTGACAAATTGCTTATTTCTTTCACTCCATTCAGAGATGTATGAATCAAGAAAGAGAGTGCAAGAAATTTACCACCAGGTTGGGAGAAATACAAAGTTTATCTACCTCCATTATCCCATAAGCAGAATTTTTTTATGTTAGTAGTTCTTCTAAAAACTGCACTGCCTTTTTTCTTTTAGGTTTCTTAAATATTATAACTTAGTAAATAGATGATTTTGTTAGAACTGAGTCTAAGGTAAAAATTATGAGAAAATGATTAAGGGCCGGAGGGTTAGCTCAGTGGTTCTGGCGCCTGCCTCACAAGCGCAAGGACCTGAGTTCGATCCCCAGTAACCACATATAATGCTGGGCGTGGAGACTCACGCCCACCAACAATCAATACCGCATACCACAATGCCGGGCGTGGCGGCTCACGCCTGTAATCCCAGCACTCGGGAAGCAGAGATAAGAGGATTGCTGAGTTCGCGGCGGTTTGCCTGGGCTCCATAGTGAGCTCAGGGCCAGCCTGAACTACAAAGCGAGACCCTGTCTCCAAAAAGCAAAAAAAAAAAAAAGAAAGAAAGAAAAAATAAAAGAAAATGATTAAAATGTATGAGATTTTATTAATACTTACATTTATTTGTCAGAATAATTTATTTATTTAAATTTATTTTAATATTCACATTATTTCAATGCTTTTCTCTCCAGTTGTGTGAAGATCATTTTTTACTTCTCATTGGTTTTACTTTTCAGTCAGATAAGACAATCTGTGGGCTGAGGATTTAGCTCAGTGGTTCTGGAGCCTGCCTAGCAAGCGCAAGGTCCCTGGTTTAATCCCTGGTAACCCCATACAGCAATACTGGGCATGGTGACTCACACCCACCAGCAGTCAGTACCACATACCACAGTGCTGGGCATGGTGGCTCACACCTGTAATCTCAGGGCTTAGGAGGCAGAGGCAGGAGGACTGAAGAGTTCAAGGCTTGCCTGGGCTACATAGTGAGCTCAGAACCAGCCTGAACTACAAAGTTAGACCTTGTCTCAAAAAAGAAAAAAAAATTTGTACCAGTATATGTCAGAAGTTAATTTTCATTTTTACGCATATCCCTATCCACCCACAACCCCCCCACCCCTTATATACATGCTATTTCTTTTTCTTTCCAAATCATATTCTTTCCCCTCATTACATTCCCCCACCACATCCTCTTTGAATATTTCCTATTTTACAAAATCTATCTTACATTCTAGAACTCATTTACATCTACAGGTTCTCATACCAGAGAAAAGATATGGTATGTACATATCTGTGATCTTTTTTATTTAATGCTAGTTCGTTAGTTTTGTAGGGTGCATACCAAAATGGAAGAATGAATAGGAGTAGCTTGGCTATGGCTGGTCTGAGAGCCCTGCTACCCTAAATGAAGGCTTTGGTTTCACTATTTGTCCTCAAGTACTGCCAGGTATCCTCACTTGGTACTGGCTCTTCTGACCGAAAGCACTTACAACTCCTGTTTAGAAGGCAGCAAGGAGAGGAGGTAGAAGAAATCTTGTTCGTAGAGTGATATTTCGTATAATTACAGATCTTGAGATTCGCATCCAATTTTGTTCTTTTTCTTATTTGGTTGCCCCGTGTGTTTTGTATGAAGCCTCCATGTTCTAGGAGGGTAAGTGGAAAGCTTTCCCTAGAATCAAGCTGGAATAAAATCCTAATTATGTTCTTTTTTCAGGCTGGATAAAGCTCCTAAATGAAAGTGCCTGACATTATGAAAGAGTCTGACATTATGTCCCTGGTTACAAGCTTTTCCTCTTCTTCTGTAGTTGATATTTACTTGGAAGAATAAAACTATGGTTTGCAAATGTATTAGAAATTTAGAAATTCAACTTGTACATAGAAATTTATATTTTCCTCTCTGGAAGGTAAATTATTATGATTATTAGCAATTCTATTTGTGAGATGCCTGGGCCACTTGACTTCCTAAGGAAAAATGAAAAAATAAAATCAAGTTAAAATTTTTTTAAAAAAGACAATCTGTGGAGAATTTTATTATAGACTTTGGGAAATTAAAATCATTTTATGTCTTGCAAGCACAAGACTAATAGTCTAGGACACAAATTTCTTTGTCAAATCATGAAAACACAATACATTCTTTGGTTTAGTTTTATGTCTTTAGGCTGTTAGCATTATTGTTTGATATTTTTGTTTCTAAAACCTTTTTCTCCTATTTGAAAAGATGATACTTTATCTCTAGTTTTGATTTCTTTCATTTCTGATTATTTCAAAATATGATTGGGCCTTAAAGTTAAATTTTATCCATTTCTAGAAAGTTGTAACTACCTAAATTTGAAATGTAGCTTCATTTAGAAAAAAAGAAATGCATCACAGAAGGCAGGAATTCCCAACAGTGTTATTATTGACATTTTGGAAGAGATAATTCTTGGTTATGGCAGCCTGCCTTGCTTGCTTGCATCCACAAGGTCCTGGATTTTATTCCAGCACAATGGGAAAAAAAGAAAATTTTCTTTCATTTCCAATTTGGATGTCTTTTGTTTCTTTTTCTTGCCTAATTTCTCTGGGTAAGAGTTCTAGTACAATTAAAATGTACCAATAAACAAATGGGGGGAGGCAAGTGCCCTACCTATGGCACTGTACCACCACCTCCTATTACCACATGATTGGACTACTTTAGGATACATAACCCCATATCCAAAAGCTTAGTACCTCAAATTTGAATTATTTATATATAGGCTGGAATAATGATCCAGATAGAGGAAGGTTTTTTTTTTTTTTAGAAGAATGATTAATAATAATGTATGGGGCTGGAGATTTAGCTCAGTGGTTCTGGTGCCTACCTAGCAAGCACAAGGTTCTGAGTTCAATTCCCCAGTAACCACATACAACAATACCCGGCGTGATGACTCACACCCACCAACAATCAATACCACATACCGCGATGCTAGGTACAGTGGCTCAAACTTGTAATCCCAGCACTCAGGAGGCAGAGGCAGGAGGATTGCTGAGTTCGAAGCTTACCCAGATTACATAGTGTGCTCAGGGCCAGCCTGAACTACAAAGCGCAACTCTTGTCTCAAAAATAAAAATAATAATAATAATAATAAAGGCACTAAAAATCTTAAAATTCTTGTCAACCATTCCTCAACTTCTTGCACTGCAAGAAAGTCCCTTTAGAGGTTTTTGTACCATGAGTTTATCAGCACCTTTTTATTTTCCTTACTTGCAAGCAAATTATTTTGAATAGTACACACGCACACACATTTTCAAAGAATAAAACTAATAGAGATAGTACAGCTTCCCGCAGAACATAAACCCAAGTGCCTAGAAAGAAACAAGCCGAAAAGAAATGCAGTAAGAGAGGCCAGAGATTTAGCTCAGTGGTTCTGGCACCTGCCTCACAAGTGCAAGGTCCTGAGTTCGATCCCCGGAAACCACATACAATGCTGGGCGTGGTGACTCACACCCACCAGCAATCAATACCACATACCACAGTGCCAGGTGTGGTGGCTCACACCTGTAATCCCAGCACTGTGGGAGGCAGAGGCAGGAGGATTGCTGAGTTCAAGGTTTGCCTAGGCTACATAGTGAGCTGAGAGCCAGCCTGAACTACAAAGCAAGACCCTGTCTCAAAAAAAAAAATGCAATAAGAAGTTAAGAATAAAAAGGATTATAAGAATTTTGTAACCATTAATAATGGAAGAGTTCAGAATTGTCAAATCTTCCAAATTTATAAGAGGAGATAGAAATTAACATATTTTTTAATTGAATTCTTTATTGGTACACTTTATATACAGCTCACAATCACACTCAACATTGGGGAATTTGTACCAGTACATGACACAAGTTAATTCTCATTTTTACCCATATCCCTACAACCCCCCACCCCCTATATACATGTGCTTTCTTTTTTTAAAAAATCATATTTAGGGGCTGGAGGGTTAGCTCAGTGGTTCCGGTGCCTGCCTCGCAAGCACAAGGTCCTGAGTTCAATCCCTGGTAACCACATACAATGCTGGCCATGGAGACTCACGCCCACTGGCAATCAATGCCACATACCACAGTGCCGGGCGTGGTGGCTCACGCCTGTAATCCCAGCACACGGGAGGCAGAGACAGGAGGATTGCTGAGTTCAAGGTTTGCCTGGGCTACATAGTGAGCTCAGAGCCAGCCTGAACTACAAAGCAAGACCCTGTCTCAAAAAATTAAAAAAATCATATTTATTCTTTCCCCTCATTACTTTCCCCTACCACATTCCCTTTGAATATTTCCTATTTTATAAAATCTATCATACATTCTAGAACTCATTTATATGTATAGGTTCTCATACCAGAGAAAAGATAAAGTATTTACATATCTGTGACCTATTTTTTTCACTTAGTGTGTCCTTAAGGGTCACTCTTCATGGCAGAGTAATACTCCATTTTATTAAAAAAACACATCTTTATCCAGTCTCCAGTTGATAGGCATCTGGGTTGTTGTAAATTGTCTAGATTTTTACCACTGTTCAGACTTAATGTGATGGCCAATTTTAAATTATTGGCCTTCGGCTGGAGATTTAGCTCAGTGGCACTACCACCATATTAATATAACATGTATAATACATTGATCTAAAAGGGAAAAAATGTATATGCTGTGTTTTCCTGTCTGCCTTATAATTTTCCCTTTTTTTGGTGGGGGGGACTTAAAGTCAGGACCTTCACACTGAATTATAGCTCCAACCCTTTTTTCTCTTTTCTTTCCTTTTTTTTTTAAGATAAGGTGTTTCTAAGCCCCAAAGCTTCAGAGACTGCAGTCAAATTTGTGATCCTCCTTCCTCAACTTCCCAAAGTGCATCACCCCATCTGGCTACTGCCCATATTTTGCAAGGCTGATTATCTAGTAATGAATTAGTTACTTACATTATAGAAATACCATAGTTCCTAAAAAATATTTTTCCACAGTAAAGCAAGTGGGAGGTGAGAACATGTATACAGGCCTAGAAAACCATTGCCTCACTACAAAGCCTTCTCTAACCTGCAAAATATGTAGCTGAGGTTTTTAAATTGCCACTTACAAATATATTTAAATTCTGCTCAGGTAGGAAGAACTAACAGAGTGAAAATGGCCATACTAGACTAGAGATTTAACTCAGTGGTTCCGGTGCCTGCCTTGCAAGCACAAGGTCCAGAGTTCAATCCCCAGTAACCACATACCACAGTGCTGGGCGTGGTGGCTCACGCCTGTAATCCCAGCACTCGGGAGGCAGAGACAGGAGGATTGCTGAGTTCGAGGCTTCCCTGGGCTACATAGTGAGCTCAGGGCCAGCCTGAACTACAAAGCGAGACCCTGTCTCCAAAAAAAAAAAAAAGAGGGGTCCAGAGATTTAGCTCAGTAGTTCCGGCGCCTGCCTCGCAAGGGCAAGGTCCTGAGTTCTATCCCAGTCACCACATAGAATGCTGGGCATGGCGATTCACGCCCACCAGCAATCAATACCACATATCACAGTGCCGGGCCTGGTGGTTCACGTCTGTCATCCCAGCACTCAGGAGGCAGAGACAGGAGGATTGCTGAGTTCGAGGCTTGCCTGGGCTACATAGGGAGGTCACAGCCAACCTGAACTACACAAAGCAAGACCCTGTCTCAAAAAAAAAAAAAAAAGTCCATATTTGCAGAATTACTATACAGATTAAATCCAATCCAAATCAAAATACCATTAGAAGACTTCACAAAACTAGAGAAAACATTCCCAAAATTCATTTGGATCCAGAATAAACCAAAAATAGCAAAAACAATTCTCGGTAATGAAGGCAAGGCAGGGATCACATCACAATCCCAGACTTGAAATTTTACTACAGAACTAATGTGATAAAAACAACATGGTACGGGAAGATAAACAGACCTGAGGATCAATGAAACAGACTGAAAGAATCAGAAATAACTCTAAACATACTCAATCACCTTATCTTGAACAAAGGAGCCAAACATGTTCACTGGAGGAAACATAGCCTCTTTAATAAGTGGTGCTGTAAAAACTGAATCATGTCTCTCACCATGCACTAAATTAAAATCAAAATAAATCAAATATCTTATTTATGTAGCCCAGGCAAGCCTCCAACTCAGCAATCCTCCTGTCTCTGCCTCCCGAGTGCTGGTATTACAGGCATGAGCCACCACACCCAGCTTAATATCTTATTTGATTCATTAATTAAATATTAAATATTAAAACAGAAGCACTAGATCTTGTGGAGAGAGAATAGATAGTACTCTTGAGTCAGGGGTAGGCAAAGACTTGATGAACAAAACCTGGACTACACAGGAAATAATACAAGTAATCAACAACTGGGATCTCATCTTACTAGAAAGTGTTTATACTGCAAAAAAAAATCACCAGCAGAGTGAAGAGACAACCTACAGAATGAGAAAATATTTTAGCTACTAGTCCCTCAGACAAAGGATTAATATTTAGGACATATGAAGAATTGAAAAAAAATCAGAATTCCCCAAATTTAAAGCCCTAATCCAAAAATGAGCATCTGAAATAAGACACTTCTCAGATGAAGTACAAATGGCAAATAAATACATGAAAAAATGTTCAATATCACTGATCATCATCCAAGAGATGCAAATTAAAACAATGCTAAGATTCCATCTTATCCTAGAAAACAATGATTATTATCAAGAAATCAGCCAACAACACGTGCTGGTGAAGCTGGAAATAGGAGCCTTGCTCCACTGTTGTGGGAATGAAGACTGGTGCAACCACTGTGGAGATCCAGGTAGATTCCTCAAAAACTAGGATTAGCAGTCCCTTTTGAACCAGCTTTTCCCCTTCTGGGTATCTCCTGAAAGAATTAAAAGCATCATACCACAATAATATATATGCACCCATATTTATAGTGACACAGTTTATAACAGCTAAATCTTGAAAATAACTGGAATATATTTAAATTCTTAGCTAAGATGCTTTGTTCTTTCTAAATAAAAGTTTGAACTATGAAAACTATTATAGAGTAAATGGCATCATTCAAAGCTATTTCCTCTTAAAATTTTTAAATTTATTGCCTATTTATGTTATTTGCTTTATGTTTTAAATATAGAGCTTTTGAAGAAAAACGAAAAGAACATGAAGAAAGAGAACACCAAATTAGAGAACAAATACTTCAACAAAGAAAACAGAAGTTTGAAGAAGTTACTGAAAAATTCCAACGTGCCCATATCCCTCTTTCACAACGGAGAAGAGCAGGTACCTTAATTTCTCAAACAATATGAAAACAAAAATTAAAGTTATGATCACATTTGATTTGACATTAAAATGATAAATGTAGAAACCAAAACTTAAAAAAATCATGCTTTTTTAGTAAACAGAACTGAAAAATGATAACTTGATTTAGGTTTAATTAAAGAATATTTTGTTGGCTCTATTAGTAAATTCTCTATTAGCTTACAAGTTTGAACTGCAAGGTGGCTTATAATTTTATCATTTTATAATTGATTAACTGAACAAAAATATTAACATTTGAGTTCAGGAAATTCATGTCATATTCATTTTGGCATTTTATCCACAGTTTGGTTCAAATTCTTATTTGAGAGGCTAACAGAACAAAAAAAGTCTACAAATTAATATTGAATTAGGATATAGCTTCCATAGCTACCTGGCAGGCTTAAGAAAAAAAAGAACAGCCCCCCCCCCTTCCTCCTCCTCTTTTTATTGCCCTGAGCTTCTTCATATAACACAGGAATGTCTTTGTCTCCAGAAAAGCTGTATGAAAATGAGAGTATGTAAATATGCTGAGATTGATGTAAACTTCTGAGCAATTTAACCTGTATTATCTGGAATAGAAAATTAATATAGTAAGACCCTGACGCTGTATTCTCCACCTCTTACGTAGCCCCTTGCCCAATTACGTAATCCTGTGTGCCTTGTGCCTAAATATGGTTTAGGTAACCTAAGTGTCTCATATCTGTAACCACACCTCCGTCCCTGGTTTATTTAATGGACCTCTGGCCTTTGTTCTGGGGCTGACCGCTTTTGAAGTAATTCCAGGTCATTTTCAACCAGGAATAAATATTTTGCCTCCAAAGCTCCTGAGTGCATTTTCACTTCTCCTGGACTAATTTGATTTATTTTCTGCTGCCTCAGTATAATACAACAATCTAATATGTATAACCAACTAAGAATTCAAATATGATTATGGTCATTTTTGGTGTCTTATCCATATATTTATATCTTCAATAGTAAGATAGAATTAGTGTGTGTCAAATCTTCATAAAGATAGACATACCCTTAATGCATTCAGCCATTTTATACTATATCATATGCTAGCCTGTGTTCAGCCCTGGGCTAAACTGTATTCTACAAGTAAACATCCCATGGCCTGTTTTGGAGATTAATGTAAACAATGTTGATAATATGGTAATTTGCTATTATTCCTGGAAAAAGTACTTAAATTGAATCTTGAACAGTCAGCTTTTTGCCAAAAAGGAAAGCAAGAAGAACACAAAAATACATCATAAACAGAAAGGGCATATAGCAGCAGTGAGGACAAACTGGGTGTGATGGTGTAAGCCTGAAGTCCCAGCACCTGGGAGGCTGAGGCAGGAGAACCACCAAGAGCTGAAGGCCAGTTTAGACTCCATATTAACTTCAAGGCCATCCTCAACTATACTGTGAGAGCTGGTCTCAAAAAACTAAAAATACACAACAAACAAAAAAAAACAGTAAATTTTACTATATAGTCAAGTATACATATAGTCATGTGGCTAGAGAATAGGTCTTCTAAATGTTTGTTTGTTTGTTTGTTTGTTTGTTTGTTTGAGAGAGGGTCTCACTGAAGTTCAGGCTGGCCCTGAGCTCACTATGTAGCCCAGGCAATCCTCAAACTCAGCAATCCTCCTGCCTCTGCCTCCCGAGTACTGGGATTACAGGCAGGTCTTCTAAATGTATATCTACATATCCTTAGTTCTCCTTTACCTACATGCACTGAAAAAATATTTAGGAAGTAAAGATATCAAATATATTAAATAATGTTTTAAATTATTTAAGATAGTTAATGGAGACATTGAAGTTTTTTAAGGTTAGGATTTCAACATATGAATTTTGGAAAAGGCATTAACACCATTGCAAACATTGACTTTTTCTAATTATGATACTCAGTTTCCAACATGGGACTTTATTGGTGAAATTAATAACCTGTTAAATAGCCTGATGTGAAAAGTGGGCATTTTTATTGAAATTAAAGGTATTTAAGATAACTGAACATGGGCCAGAGATTTAGCTCAGTGGTTCCGGTGCCTGCCTCACAAGCACAAGGTCCTGAGTTCAATCCCCATTAACCACATACAATGCTGGGCATGTTGACTCACTCCCACCAGCAACCAATACCACATGCCACAGTGCCGGGTGTGGTGGCTCAGGCCTGTCATCCCAGCACTCAGGAGGCAGAGATAGGAGAATTGCTGAGATCGAGGCTTGCCTGGGCTACATAGTGTGATCAGAGCCAGCCTGAACTACAAAGTGAGACCCTGTCTCAAAAAAAAAAAAAAAAAAAAAAAAGATAACTGAACATTCCTGAACATATTTTAATTATACCTTATACTTGCAAGAGCAGAAAATAAGAATCTTAGATAGGGCTTCTAAGGCCACCAATAAAGACCCATATTGGAAATTGAGTATAATTAGAAAAATAGTGGTTGCTATGTTGTCTCTTCCAAAATGCATATGTTGAAATCCTAACCATTGGTGATGGATAGTAGAAGAGACCATAGGGATCTGATTAGATCATGACTTTCTTGTGTGTGGAATCTACCTGAAAGAGACCATAGAGAGCTACTTAGCCCTCCAATAAGGGCAGCACAGCTGAAAGTTACTGTCTGTGTGGAAATGGCTCCTGACTTTGGACTTCTCAGCCAGAACTGTGACAAATAAATTCCTATATTTAGTAAGTTAGCCTGCTTAAAATATTCATTATCAGAGTCTTCATGAACTAAGATGCTATCTAAAACTTGATAGTCACTGTATATGTCCTTTATGATTAGAATATCAGCAGGCCATCCCACAACTCTGCCTTCTTCCGTAGCATATTAAGTCATCGCCAATTGATTAGGGAAATGAATCACCTCTAGAATTTGAGTTTGAATTAATTGTCATGTAATAATACACTTAAGGCTGCAGAAGAAGCAATATTCTTAAAACAAAGTAAAAGAATATTGGAAAAGAAGCAAAAGAAGTAAGAATGTATTGAACATCAAAGTGCACATTAGAAAACTTTAATAGGACAGTGAATACTTACTGGATCCAGGGTTGGGTTAAAGTTTGTACAGGGCAGAGTGTACATAAATGTCTGTACCAGGACAACAGCTTGAATAAGTTATTTGGCTTCTCTCTATCTTGTTCTTCTTAGCTGTAAAATTCAAATAACATCTGCCTCATAACCCATTGTTAAAATTAAATCAATTAGCAAAGAGAATTTGGTGTGGGAATGTAATGAGGGGAAGGAATAAATATGATTTTGAAATAAAATAAAAGAGCATGTATATAGGGGGTGGGTGTATATATATCATGTATATAGGTGGGTGGGTAGGGATGTGGGTAAAAATGAGAATTAACTTGTGTCATATACTGGTACAAATTCCCCAATGTTGTGCATGATTGTGAGCTGTATATAAAATGTACCAATAAAGAATTCAATTTTAAAAAGATTAAATCAATTAATATAATACATATAAAGTGCTTAAAAATAAGACCTGTAACAGTGAATCTTCAATAAATATTAGTTTATATTTTCTCTTTTATTCATAGGAATATTTATAAATTTTGTCAGAAATTTATGTTACTATGAGGTTTTTATATAACATAATATAGAGGGTTTTATATACCAGATAAAGACCATGGGCATTTCTCAAGTTTTCTTTGTTTTTCCAAGTAATTCTTAAAATTGGTGAAAATTTCCAAAATTTTATCTTTTGGAAATTAGCAAATTTTAACATTTATACTATTGTATTTTCTTTTCTGTTCTTTTTTGTTTTTGTTTTGTGGTACTAGAGATCAAACTCAGGCACTTAAACTTGCAAGGCAGACACAGAGTGCCACTTAATTGAGACAGAGTCCCACTTTATAGTTCAGGCTGGCCCTGAGCTCACCATGTAACCCAGGCAAGGAACTCAGCAATCCTCCTGGCCCTGCCTCCCAAGTACTGGGATTACAAATGTAAACTACCATACCCGGCATTGTGGTATGTGGTATTGATTGCCGGTGGGTGTGAGTCACCATCACTGGTATAGTTGTATGTGGTTACCCTGGATCAAACCAGGGACCTTGTGCTTGCTATGCAGGTGCTGGAACCACTGAGCTAAATCTCTGGCCCCCAAGTATTTTCTTTTTACAAGTGTTTTAAAGTAATATTGTTTGCATTGAACAACTAAATTATACATAAACCACTGATGATAGAATAGTTCTTTACTATTTGGTCTTTCTTTATGATCTTAGTTTTCCAAAAACCAGTTCCTCCATTAGAAGAGGCCCTCAAACAAATTCAAGAATCTGACTTGAAATCAGAAGCACACATTCCCTTTGCCCACAGACCAACAATAAACCAGAGGTAAGTAATTTATCATTACTACATATAATTATATGTACATGGCAATTTCTAGTTGCTAAATTCGTGGGTCTTTTCATAAGTTTCTTCTCACTTGCATTCTAGAGTTTATTTTCACAGATTAAACTGAGTTAAATCAGAATTTGATTTTTTCATCTAAAGTTTTGGGTACTATAAATACTACCTATACTAAATAATTTTCTGATGAAATCCTCATCAAAACATTTTAACATCACAATGTGAATTTTTATTATTACTGAGAAGAAAAAATTGAAGTATTGTGTTATAAACTTAGGTTAAAAAAGTAACTTTACATAAGAAAAGGAGTTTTTCTCAGTGGAAAATTTTTTCCTAAATTTCCTAAAAAAGTCTATAGCAAGAATTCAATTTAAAAAAATGTCTATAGCAACTCATAGTTCCTCTTCAAAGTGGCATAAATGAATCATGAATAAACAATACAATGAGTCAACCAAATACTGTATGGCCTCTAACATTCTGCATTTTTCATTTATTCTATATTTTTATTGATGTTACTATATATAAAACTAGATGAAGTTTTAAAGTAAATGGTTATAAAGTATAATTCCTAGTGTATGAAATATTGCCTCAAAATATAGAATAATGTCAGTTAAGAAATGACAGTAATATTCCACATTTACTTATATAAAGATAGCAATAGTTCATAGAATAACTACCTTTGCATAACATTATTCCACTTTTAGAATCCTTATGGTCAATAATTCCCTTTATTAGAGCTAAGAAAAAATAAATTTATCCTCTCATTCTTCAGTAGACTTCAGGAAAGAATCCATGCAAAAAGAATTCATTCAGTAAAGCTTTGAAGGAAATGGAATTAATGTTGGAGAGTTTGGATGGTTGGCTTTACATACAAAATAATGAGTATGTGCAAAGGGCAAGGACTGTAGAAGGCATCCTATATTACAAGAGTGGCTGTTTGGTTAAATAATAGAATACAAAATATGCACATCTTCTGTAGATGCAAGACTGGAAAGGTAAATACATCTGAATGTTGAGGACTGTAGATTTTATTCTAGATTCTAGGAAATTTTAAGCAGATAAGTAAAATCCAAACTTCTAAAACATCTTTCCAATTCATTGAGGACTTTTATGGATGATGCATTAAAAGAAAAAGTTACTTCAATAAATATAGAAACTATATGATCTAGAGCTCAAGAGGAATGACAGTGGATGTGAGGAACAGTAGAGAATAGCACATTTAAGAGGTGGAAGAAGAGACACCTGAAATAGAAATAACTAGAAATACTGACATAGGACTAGAAGAGGGTAGTATCATGGAAACTAAACAGGATTAAGTTTCATGGAAAAAAAATAGTTTGTAAAAACCAAATGACTTCCAAAGAATCAGTAAATTCATAACATAAAAAGTTATATTTGTCAGGACCCTGGCAGGAAACAGTAGGCACTTTTAAAAAGATTGTGTATGAGCTAAATAAAGAGGCTATAAAGCCAGCAAAGGATTGTAAAGGCCCACAGAAGAGTCAGCAAAGTCAGTGTTACCAACACACACTTGAGTTGGAAAGAGCTGTAGGTGGAAGAGGGCTGATAAATGGAGCCCACGGATCTAAATAAAGGAACATAGCCACTGCTAAACCAAGCACAGCAGGGAGGAAACCAGAGGAATAAGGACGAAAAGCTGCCTTGTCATCCATCATCCTGTCTCCTGCTAGTGTCATCCATTAGCCAAACTCAGCTGTGAGTCTGAAAGCAAGTTAGTATTTAGCCTCCATAGAGTACAGTCAAGTGGAAAAGAGTAGAAGATTAATCTGGAAAAGCAAAGAATATCCAGACAGAAGCAATTAGTTCACTATATTTCACAGCAAAAAAGTCACTACAACTTTTGACAGTGGAGTGGTAGGGGCAAAAAATAGATTGTGATGTATTTAAAGAAATGAAAAGAAAGAAAGATAAGTGTGGCTTGCCTGTGAACATAAAGGGATTATAAATGCTCGGGATTTAGCTCAGTGGTTCTGGAGTCTGCCTGGCAAATGCAAGGTCCTGAGTTCAGTACTTGGTAACCACATACCACAATGCTGGGCATGGTGACTCATGCCTACCAGCAATCAGTACCACACACCACAGTGCCAGGCATGGTGGCTCACGCCTGTAATCCCAGCACTTGGGAGGCAGAGGCAGGAGGATTGGTGTGAGTTTGAGGCTTACCTGGGCTACATAGTGAGCTCAGGGCCAGCCTGAACTTCAAAACGAGGCCCTGTCTCAAAAAATTTAAAAAAATAAAAGTAGGAAAAGGATTATAAGGGGTGGAGAGTTAGCTCAGTGGTTCCGACACCTGCCTCGCAAGCGCAAGGCCCTCAGTTCGATCCCTAGTAACCACATACAATGCTGGGCGTGGTGACTCACACCCACTAGCAATCAATACCACATACCACAGTGCCGGGCATGGTGATTCATGCCTGTAATCCCAGCACTAGGGAGGCAGAGGCAGGAGGATTGCTGAGTTTGAGGCTTGCCTGGGCTACATAGTGAGCTCAGGGCCAGCCTGAACTACAAAGCAAGACCCTGTCTCAAAAAAAAAAAAAAGAATAACACCATTACAGTTTATTGAAGAAAAATCTGACAAAAAATAAAAAGATAAGGCTGGGGGCCGGAGGGTTAGCTCAGTGGTTCCAGTGCCTGCCTCGCAAGCAGAGGTCCTGAGTTCTGTCCCCTGTAACCACATATAATGCTGGGCATAGAGACTCACACCCACCAACAATCAACACTGCATACCACAATGCCAGGCGTGGTGGCCACGCCTGTAATCCCAGCACTCAGGAGGCAAAGACAGAAGGATTGCTGAGTTCGCGGCGGCTTACCTGGACACCGTAGTGAGCTCAGGGCCAGCCTGAACTACAAAGTGAGACCCTGTCTCAAAAAAAAAAAATAATAATAATAAGATAAGGCTGGAATATAGTTCAGTGGACAGTACTTCCATAGCTTGTACCCTGGGTTCAGTTTCCAGCACTGCAAAAAAGTATAAATAAGTATTTTAATTTCTCATAACTGGAACGGAATACCCAAAACTTAAAGGAGGATAGGTTCACTTTTTCCTCGTGTTTTCAGCCATGGTCACCCGACCCCAAAGCTGAAGCAGCATGGTTTGGGCAGAGAACAGCTGCACATCCCATGGCAGCCAGGAAGCAAAGAGCCAGCAAGGGAGATGCCGGGTCACACCTTCAAGGACCTGTGTCTTCTGACCAGGCCCCACATCCTAATAGCACATTCAGCTATGGATTCATCAGTGGATACTGCTCCCATGATCCAGTCACTTTCCAAAAGCCCCATCTCAGAACACGTGAGACTTTAGGAAGACACTCTAGATCTAAACCATAACATTCCTTTTGCCTCCAGAAGACTCACTTCCATCTCTTTATGAAACAAATATGTGTAGTCCATGTGTATGAGTTGACAAATTCTTAAAACAGTTCCAGTATTGCTGAAGAGTCCAAAGTCTCCTCTGAAACTCAACCCAAACTCTCAGCTATGGGGCCAAGTAAAAATAAAAGAAAATTAACACTACTGACATAATAGACATTTTCATTCCAAAGGGAAGAAACAGGGATAGAAAGAAATGAGCCCAAAGTAAGACTGAAACCCAGTATGATACTGCAGATGAATTCCACAGCAGGGAAAACATTACAGCTCCATTAAAGCTCCAGCTTTAGTATGGGACAAGTTATGGTGAGAGGTGAACTGTGAAGGACTTGGACTCCTCACCCTGTGGTTTTGCCAATTGCAGCCATTGTGGCACTAGGATTATGAAAGACAAAATGAGAGGAAACTTCGGATATAAGAAATAGTATGTACAACAAAGGAATGAACTCAAGTGGTACCATGCCTACTTTGGAAACGCAAGGGCTGGAGTTCAACACGCAGTACCAAAAAAGAAAAAAAAAGGCATGAAAGGCCATGTTTTGATAGAAGAATGTCACATAATTCAGTTTGGCTCATGTGTAAACTGAGAAGAGAGTTATGGGCAGATAGATTAGAAAGTATGCCATGAGTTAAACCATGAAGAGCCTTGTTAAAGAATTTGTTCTAGAAACACTTAGTGAAAGATCTGAAACAAGCACACATTTATGTATTAGAAACATTGCCTGAGTGGGGGGATAAAAGGGTAAACTAAAGGTGTGGAAAATCAAGAAAAGTGGTATGTAGTTAATGGAAATGATGACTTTGTCATTTTAAAATTTTTATTAGTACATGTTTGAGCACATAATAACTGCATTCATGTAAGAGGATTGGTACATGTACGTAATGCATTTTCATTCTTTTTACTTCCCTACCCCTCTCCTACACACCCCCTCAGTCTCCTGTGATGACTTAAGAGCCCTTTAAGAGGAGTTGGCATGGTGTCACACACCAGCCCAGCAGTCTGGGAAGCAGAGGAAGGAGGATCACAAATTTGAGCACAGCCTGGGCAATTTAGCAACTTACTGAAACCTTGTATCAAAATTTTAAAATGAATAGGGAGTTAGTTCAGTGCAAAAGCCCTGAATTTAATCCTCAGTGCCACAAAATAAATAGGTAAGAAGATAAATGATAGATAGATAGATAGATAGATAGATAGATAGATAGATAGATATAGATGACAGATTGATAGACCAACAAATACTGTAACTTTACAATTATTAAATTACTTAATCACTTGTGACCATTAATTATCACATGTAAAGTTCATTGAATTAAGAAATATGTGGGGCTGTGGAGTTAGCTCAGTGGTTCTGGCATCTACCTCACAAGTGCAAGGCCCCTAATTCAGTCCCTGGTACCACACACCACAGTGCCAGGCATGGTGGCTCACACCTGTAATCTCAGCACTGGGGAGGCAGAGGCAGGAGATTGCTGTGAGTTTGAGGCTTGCCTGAGTTTCATAGTGAGCTCAGGGTCAACCTGAAGTACAAAGTGAGAAGAAAAGAAAGAGAAAGAAAGAAAGAAAGAAAGAAAGAAAGAAAGAAAGAAAGAAAGAAAGAAAGAAAGAAAGGAAGGAAGGAAGGAAGGAAGGAAGGAAGGAAGGAAGGAAGGAAGGAAGGAAGGAAGGAAGGAAGGAAGGAAGGAAGGAAGGAAGGAAAGAAGAAAGAAGGGAGGGAGAGAGGGAGGAAGGAAAGAAAGAAAGAAAGAAAAGAAAGAAGGAAGGAAGGAAGAGAAAGAAAGGAAGGAAAGAAAAGAAAGAAAGAAAGAAAGAAAGAAAGAAAGAAAGAAAGAAAGAAAGAAAGAAAGAAAGAAAGAAAGAAAGAAAGAAAGAAAGAAAGAAAGGAAAGAAAAGAAAGAAAGAAAGAAAGGAAAGAAAGAAGAGAGAAAGAGGAAAGGGAGGAAGGAAGGAAGGAAATGAAGAAGGAAGGAAGGAACGAATGAACAAACAAAAAAAGAAGGAAGGGAGGAAGGGAGGGAGGAAGGGAAAGATGTAGCAAAAAAAAGAAATGTGTCGCAGGTTAAAAGAGCACACTCCAGGTTGTGCCTGAGTGGGTCATGGAGACAAGGCCTGGGGTACTACATGTGGTTGCCCACATATCCTGTGGCACTGTCCCTCTCCTTTGCTCCCTGTCGGCCAGGAATTGCTCCACCCTGTGCTTCTACCATGATGTTCCTGCCAGCTGACTGAAAAGAATCTCCCCAAAGCTGGGCTAAATTGAACCTTTCCTCCATTAATTTAGGAGCATCAGGAATTGTGCCCATCAACAGGAAAGCTTACAGCAGGCAAGTTAGTGTGTTGAAGTGGGAAATGTAGAACCAAAGAGCAGTGTGGTAAGGAGCAAATAGAAGTTGAGGCAATGAAACCAATATAATTTAAACTGCTTCACAGAAAATTCATTTTAAAAAATTAGCAAACAATAAAGAGGGGAGCCCCAAGGCTCAGGGGAAATTTCAGCCAAGAAAAAAGTTCAAAACAATCCAATATAGAAGTAATATGCTTTTTTTTTTTTTTTTTTGAGACAGGGTAGTTCGTTTTTTGTAGTTTAGGATGGCTCTGAGCTCACTGTGTAGCCCAGGCAAGCCTCAAACTCATAGCCATCCTCCTGCCTCTGCCTCCTGAGTGTTGGGATTACAGGCGTGAGCCATCACGCCCGGCATTGTTGTACTGATTGCTGGTGGACATGAGTCACCATGCCCAGTATTGTTGTATATGGTTAACGGGGATCTAACTCAGGACCTTGTGCTTGCAAGGAACCACTGAGCTAAATCCCTGGCCCCAAAATATGCACTTTTAATCCAGGGACTGTTCACTCTCAGACTTTTTTTCTATCTCTCAGTTGTTATACTTTGTCAAATTTTAAAATGCTTCTTTTGTGCAGTAAATGAAACCATAGACTTGTATGTTCAACAATGTACAGTTTTTTTTAATCTTAGAAGTGTTAAAATGTCAGGGAAACTGATTTCTCTGCAACAGTTACTATGACACCAACTCTATGGTAGGATCACTAGATATATGTCATCTTTGTTTTATGAAAAATAACCTTCAATCTGCAGTAAAATACCTACTTTTCACATTATTGCAATGTGTTATTATGACTGTGATTCCTATATCTATCTCTGTGTGTATATTTACCACATGCATGTTATGCAGTTGGAAAACAAAAAATATACAATATATAGAGAAAACAGTGTAGCTTCATTATTTCAAAGTTGTGTTTTCACAGATAACTAACAGTAGTAAATAATGTATATGAAAATATTTTATAAACTATAACTGCCATACAAATATGAGATATTTTTTAAGAATAAAGTTAAGTGTACTTATTACCAATATTAAGATTATTACATTAAAGTACATTCTCAATGAAATATAAACCTAAAATCCTTTAATAAAGTCATGCCAAGAAATGAAATTTCCAAAGAAGCAGAAGTATATCAGTACTCAAAAAAAATGTTCTACTGGGGAAAATGTTAATAGTAGATACATATAGTTTAAGATATTAGTGGGCCAGAGACTTAGCTCAGTGGTTCTGAAGCCTGCCTAGCAAGCGCAAGGTCCCTGGTTCAATCCCGGGTAACCACATACCACAGTGCCTGGTGTGGTGGCTCACAGCTCTAAGCCCAGAACTCAGGAGGCAGAAGCAGGAGGATGTCTTGTTCAAGGCTTGCCTGGGCTACATAGTGAGCTCGGGGACAGCCTGAGCTACAAAGCAAGACCCTGTCTCAAAAAAAAGATATTGGTAATGTGGTCATCTAAAACAAAAACATATATGAAAAAGTAGAGAATATTTATGTTTAAGATTCAAGAAAAATAAAATATTTTTATGAACATAGAAACTGTTACCAGAAATAAGAAAATATAAAGATATTAATAAGGGACTAAAATAAGAAATAATCTTCCATCGGGACCAAATGCTTACCACAAAATGCATCTTCACTTTTCTAGTAGGTACAGGATAAAAAAGGTATATTTCCGTCATACTAAATACTATTAATTACTTTTTATTAATAATTAATAATTATTAATAAATAATTATTAATAATTAATTAATAACATTGTTAGATATCTATCTCCAATATCCATGTAGTTTTTGTGAGACAGCTGATTCTGGCCACATGCTGCCCTGAAAAGTCTGCCTGGAGCTGAGCAGTTGTCTATTTGACCTCTACTTGCCCTTTGTTATTGTGTTCTACACAGATTTTTCAGCCTACATTCATATATCTATATGCCTAACAGATTTCTCAAACTACTAAGTAAAAAGAAATTAAAAAGGAACATGAGTCAACCATGTAAATTTTTCAGTTGTGAGAGCACCGTGGTGGATCAATGGAAGATCATACATGGACCCTCAGAATAAAAATAACGTGAATTGAAAGTCTAGAGACAAATCCCATATATCCAAAAATATCTTAATAAGGCTGTTTCTACCCACCTGTCCAAATGCTTTTCCACCTGTGCAGATCCATTCCTGCCTATCCAGCTGTCTCTACACATGACCCCTACTTATCTGATCAGCTGTCTCCTTCACGGGCCCTATTACTGTCCCTCCATTCCCAAATTCTTCCTAGCTACCCAACTGTTTCTCCTACTCGGCAGCCCCAGACTCTGCCTTCTATCCCCTCTACTCTCCCAAAGACCTTTTTACCTCCCCCACCACTATCATACCCAATCAAATATATTCCTCGCCCTCCTACCCCAGTTACTTCCAGTTCTTCTAACAGTTTCCCTCGTCTACCAACCCCCATTCCTTCTGGCCCACCAGATCATCGACCTCATCCATTCCGAAGTTCTATAGTCATTCCTGATCCTGACTCACAGAATAAGTTATTTCACAAAACTTTCAGACCTAAACATTTCCTTCCAGCACAGCATTCTACCCCAGCTACTCTAATGCCTGCCCTTATTCATCGTTCCCTTCCAGCTCGACTGGTTGTTTCCCCAGCCCCTTTGGAAGCTCTCCCTGCTTTGAAGCCTCTTTGCTTATCCAGTCATCCCCCTCATCAACCAGTCCCCAGTCTTTCTAATACCACCCCATTTCCTGAATATCCTCCTAGATTGGGTCTTTTTCAATCAGATCAGCAATCTTTTTCACAAGCCACATTGTCAAATAAGCCCCAGGCCTCTGTAGGTCATCCACCCACCTCAAGTATTTCCCATGCATCTCTCTGTTACTCTCCATCTTCTTCTTTTCCTTCATCTCCTTCTGCTTCCACTTCTTCCTCTTCAACCTCTGTAATGTTTTCTTCTTCATCATCTATTCTGTCTTCTCCTTCACCTTCCTCTTCTACTTCTCCATGTCTTCCCCCCTCACCTAGCCCTCTTTTGCCCTCTCCTTTGCATTCATCTCCTTCTCCATATTTGCCTCCATCTTATTTAGCTTTTCCCTCTCCAATTTCTCCTGTTTCTTCTTCCTTTATGATTGCTTCTTCCTTTCCCCCTATGTTTCACTCTCCTTCTATCTCCCCATCTCCTTTTATTCCTATCCATCCTATCAATCCTCCTCACTGGGGGAAGAAAGTAGAGAAGAGAAGAGAAGAAAGTGGAGTAGAGAAGAAAGGAATAGCGAAGAAAAAGTTGAGAGACGACAACTTTAAAGGTAAATAAATTGAGTTTATTAGCTATTTTGTAGATTTAGCTTTGTTTTATTTGGGAAGGGTAACTAAAGGGAAAGGATTATATAAGAGTAGGGAGGTATAAAAAGAAGATGCAGAAACATGTCCTCAGTCTTCAGGAGCTTGTATTAAATACATTCTTGCTCTCCCTGATCTTCTTATAACAAAGAGGCAGTCATCTAATAATCATCAGTAATCATTAACTTTGACTGTCTCAGTCTGTCCAAATAAAGATATATATGGGTATTGGAGATAGGTATATATCACATATGGCCATGTGTCACCTTCCAAACATTCCTTATACTCATTGAACTGGGAATAATTTAATTGAATTAGGAATAAGTAGCCTTGGGATTACTACTGACCATAGTGTCTTAGGCAGTCAACTATATCTTCATCCCTGTCCCATCCTCTTCCAAAATCTTTCATTGTTTTGTACTTTGTATATGAACAGAAATATAACATATTATGGGTTTGCAGATAATACAAATTCTAAATAGAAAATTATGTCATGCATTAATATTTCCATGACATTTTGACTCGCTAAGAGTAGAATTAAAGATAGCCTTTCTGTGGCATGAAAACAATGCTTATATTTATGATAATATTCCTGAAACAGACTAAAATAATTGTTTACACTCCTCAATGAATAAGTCAAGCTTCCAAACCTAGTTAGGTAAAGTGGAAATTTCTGCCTATCCTGACCGCAGTTTTCATAGTTTCTATGTACATGAATCTTCAACCAACTTTCCTTACGCCATAAGAATACCTGTTATCATGGGCCGGAGGGTTAGCTCAGTGGTTCCGGCGCCTGCCTCGCAAGCGCAAGGACCTGAGTTCGATCCCCAGTTACCACATATAATGCTGGGCATGGTGGCTCACGCCTGTAATCCCAGCACTCGGGAGGCAGAGACAGGAGGATTGCTGAGTTCGCGGCGGCTTGCCTGGGCACCATAGTGAGCTCAGGGCCAGCCTGAA
>PVIC010008289.1:20516-48692 GCA_004025085.1 Thryonomys swinderianus | reverse complement strand
CAGAAAAGGCCTTGGTGAGTGTCAACTTCCTTGAGGCTGATATTACCCCCGAGTTTGGCCTTCCTCCTGCCATTCAATCAGACAATGACCAAAAAATAAAAATAAAAAATCAGATGATAGCCCTACTTTCATTAGTTCATTAGAACCTCTACACGCCCTAGCAGCTTCAGTTATATGGAAAGGTAGAGAAAGCCAACAGCCTCCTCAAGGCTCACTTCTTTAAACTTGCACTCCAGCTCCAGAAAGATTGAATTTCCCTGCTCCTGATCACTCCCCTTCGCATCTAAGCCACCCACTGAGAGCCGGCAGGATATAGTCCATTTGTACTTTTATATGGCTGAACCTTTCTGCTGGGCCAAACCTCAGCCCAGAGGCTAGTTCCACTGGAGACTATCAGCCCTGCAACAGTTCTAAAGAGAGATCTGAGATGCTGTTAACCTTCTCTTGCCTTCTCCTGGAACCCTGTCTTATGAAAATAGGCTAGCTAGCAAACTAGTCCTAGTTAAAGATTTAAATCCCTGGCCTCTGCAGCATAAATGGATAGAATCCTTCCTGGTCATCTACAGCACCCCAGTGGCCATCTACAAGACACTCACCAGTGGATACAACATTCTAGGGTAAAGCTATGCTCTGCTGATAATTCACCTGACCCCTCTCCATGGAACTTGCAAGTAATCTGTCCTACTTCCCTCAGGCCATCCAAAATTCCGGAAGACACCTGAGTACCTTGCTTCTACCCATCCTATTAATTTACCAGTTTTCCTCACTAAGTTGGCCATGGCTGTCCTCAGATTCAGTCTCTTTTTAAAAAGAAAAGAAAAAAACCCATGTATAATAATTAGTTAAGATGACTCAACACCCTGAATTTTTACTATGCGTTTGATGTGGATTTTACTTATAATCCTGTTATAGCTTCAATTCAATTGTATTTTGCTTAAGGATGGAATTATTTCTCTTGTTCATGGTAACCCTTGCCCTAATTACATTTCCCTTTTCCTCTTTTCTCTAGGTAGGCTTCCTTTTCACTGTGTCCCACAGCTGTATCCCTGCCACTTTAACAGTCCTTACTTAACTCTATAGGATCCTGTAGTTAAGTCACTCTGTGCTAGGACTGTTTAATCTTTCCTCAGCCAAAAATTGCTCACTCTGTATTTCCACATTTACAGCCACACATAGGGCCACTCTGGTCCCCAGGTCTGGGTCCTTACTAATCTCACATACTACCCCACTATAAAACAAAGGGTGTACTCCAACTCCTCAACACAAAGTCCTTAGCCAATTTTCTCAACACTGAGAAGACAAAAATCATTCATAATACACAGCCCAGGGACTGGGGTTTAGCTCAAGTGGTACAGCACCAACCTTGGAGGCACAAGGGCCCGAGTTCAATCCCCTGTACTGCAAAAAAAAAAAAAAAAAAGAAAAGAAAAAAGAAAAGAAAAAGCTATGTAGCTGGGCATGGTGATGCATATCTGTAGTTCCAGCTGCTCAGAGACTGGGACTGAAAGATCACTCACGCTTCTCCTGTGTTTGAGACCAGCCTAAGTAACACATGAAGACCGTCAACTCAAAAAAAAAAAGTGTCCATAATACACAGCCCAACTACTCCAGTCTTTTCTTGCTAATGCCTTTGCATATGGGGGCACAGTTATGCCCATATATGACCCCTAACCATACTATCCTTACCTTCCAAACATCCATTTGTATTCAGTATAACCTGTCCTCTGGTATACCTTTAGTACATCTACTCCCCCATGAATGTAGCTGTACGCTACTGTTACTGGCTTGAGGTGACTATACCAATCACCATTGCTCAGAATGCCCCACTCACTCAGCCTATCTGCTTTTCCAGACTTCCTAAGGTTGGAATAACATCACTGCTCAGCAGCCAGAATTCTGCAATGGTCACATTTTCTCATGTATGACCCTGCATTCGTGGACCCCGTATCGCTAATTTATCATTCCTCCAGATTGCTTCTCCTTGCTTCTCTTTAACTACCCCTTGCAACGGCTTCTAATGCATACTAAAAGATTCTTCCTAAAATGGGAAAAAAAAAAAACAATAGGTGCCAGTCCCCCACAAAAGGTCTCTTCCAGCCTCTAACAGGCACTGCTAGGCAGGTATTCTGGGTGACTTGGAAAAAGAAAACCACAGACAATTCTGCTCACTCAGCCAAGGTGTCTCTTTCCTTTGTGGGACTTCCACCTACTTGTGCTTCTCCTCTAATTTAACTGATATATCTCAGACCAAAAATAGACATTATCCTGGGAAACTAGAGCCTGCCTATCACTGTTAGAGTCCATGTCTGACAACATAGATGCCCCTGCTTGTCAGTCTGAGTATCACCACTGCTGCAGAGACAGGCATAGCAGGTCTTTCCACCACTCTGACCTACTACTATTGCTCTTTCTCCTGAGAGCATTCTGACAACCTCAAAGAAGTAGCTGATTCCCCTTCTTACCTTACAGAACTGAGAGACACCCTGGTGGCAGTAGCCCTCCAAAATCACAGGGACTTAGATCTTCTCACAGCTGAAAAAAGCGGGTTATGCATCTTCCTAAGAGAAAAATGTTGCTTTATACCAACTAGTCAGGCATAATTCAAGAAAGAGCTAAAATTAAGGGCTCAGAAATTAGTGCCCATCTGACTCTTGGACCAATATTTGGGGCTGGCCATTATGGCTTCTTCCATTAACTGGACCTTTTGTCTTTATCATTGTCCTCCATCTCTTTGGGCCATGCTTCCTCAGATTTCTCTCACAAATTTTACAGCAGATGCTGACCCTGATCATTTCTTGATACACACCTATTCCCCCAAATCTCTCCCAATTAGGCTGCTTATGCTGACCATTTTATCATATACAAGATAGCCACAAAATACTTCCCAATTTCCTGCACCTCTCTGTCTATACAAACACAAAGACAAGAATGTCATACCTGACCGGGTTGAGACCTTTTGGCAAATATGCCACCCTCGACAAATAACAGGAAACCACTAAAATGGCCCTGAGCCCTTCAGAAAACAGAATAAATGGTCATAAAGAAAACTTAGGAGGGAGAGCTGAGACTGTGGTCCTCCAACTGCTATGCTTTGCATGATCAAGAAGATCCTGACAGATGTGAAGACACTGCTGGAGAGGCTGCTGGAGTACCATGCAGCTACCAAGTCCCCGGTGGATCAGTCTGTGGCACTGCATAGACAGGTGGCAGCCATGAGGCAGGGATGGTGCTTCCGGACCAGCGTCAAGACGATGCATCTGACGTGAAGGACATGGCCAAATACAAATCTCACATTCTGCTGTCCCAAGAGAACATGCAAATAGAGACTTGCAATAGGAAAACAGAGAACCGTGGGGTTCTCTGGAGGAACACTGGGATGCTTTGGAACTCATCATGAGCAAATACAGAAACTGATGTTAATGGTTGCTGAAAAAGCAGTGGATGGTGAACCAATCCTGAAAGCTCACCAGTCTCACTCTGCAGAAATCGAAAGTCAACTTGACAGAATCTGTGAAATGGGAGGTGATGAGAAAAGCAGTTCAAGTGCATGATGGCCAGTTTTGTAAGGTTCAGGAAAAACTAGCCCAATTAGAGGTTGAAAATAAGGAACTCCGAGAGTTATTATCTATCAGCAGCGAGCCTCTTCAGGTCAGAAAAGGAAACTCAGTGGGTACTGTTTCCCAGTCAGTCAAATAACTGAACTTCTGAGTGATGGCCAGAGACTGCCCACCAAGGAAAAAAATTACTGTCTTTCCTTTTGAGTGTTACCCTTTCACTGTCTTGGCTCAGACTTGATTTAGTCTTGATTAAAGTATCCAGTGGCAGTTTAGAATTCTTAGTCACTACCAACTGTCCACAAAACAGATTTTTGGGTATATCAGAATGTACATCAAGTAACCTTCCTATAACTAAGAGTTACTTTTCATTTTTATTTCTGGGTCCTCAATTTATATAAACCGTATTTTCAGTTCATTTTAGTTTTTAACATCTTTGGAACCCAGAGTTCATTATCTGCTTTCCTTGATTTATTTTTCTAAACAGAGTTCATCATGGGGTTCTGATAATGCACATGATACATTTTAATTGTTTTTACTTCTCCTTTCCTACTCTCCCTGCCCCCTGCTGATTTTAATATCTTTTTGATACCGAGGCTTGAACTCGGGACCCTGCACTTGGGAAGCAGGTGCCTGAACCACTCAGCTAAATCCCCATCCCCCTCTAAACAGAATTTACCAACATCCTTAGTTGTGTTGTCATAGTGACGTCAATGTCCTGAACTGATTAAAAATGTTTACCTTTCATGGTCATTTTGTTTTTTTGCTTTTTGGAGACAGGGTCTTGCTTTGTAGTTCAGGCTGGCCCTGAGCTCACTATGTAGCCCAGGCAAGCCTCGAACTCAGCAATCCTCCCGTCTCTGCCTCCCGAGTGCTGGGATGACAGGCGTGAGCCACCACGCCCAGCATTATATGTGGTAACTGGGGATCGAACTCAGGTCCTTACGCTTGCGAGGCAGGCGCCGGAACCACTGAGCTAACCCTCCGGCCCTCATGGTCATTTTGACTTTGAGGAAAAGCCAGAAGATACATAGAGCCAGATCTTGTGAATAACATAGATAAGGACACACTGTTTTGTTTTTGTTTTATTTTTTGAGACAGGGTCCCTTGTAGTTCAGGCTGGCCCTGAGCTCACTATGTAGCCCAGGCAAGCCTGGAACTCAGCAATCCTCCTGGCTTTGTCTCCCATGTGCTGTGCTGACAGGCATGAACCACCATGCCCAGTTAAAAGTTTTATTATTTTGATATTGTCACTATAGCTAGGGAAAGCAGTTAACTAAAATTAAAAGAAATGGTTTTTCAACTAGGTTTTATTTATTTTTTTTTTTTGAGACAAGGTCTCGCTTTGTAGTTCAGGCTGGCCCTGAGCTCACTATGTAGCCCAGGCAAGCCTTGAACTCAGCAATCTTCCTGTCTCTGCCTCCCGAGTGCTGGGATGACAGGCGTGAGCCACCACGCCCGGCACTGTGGTGTGTGGTATTGATTGCTGGTGGGCGTGAGTCACCACATCCAGCATTGTATGTGGTTACTGGGATCAAACTCAGGACCTTGTGCTTGCTAGGCAGGCGCCGGAAACACTGAGCTAAATCTCTGGGCTTCAACTAGATTTTGAATGACAAAGAGGCACCTCTTGCATAGGCATTATCTACGCTCAGCATAATTCAAGTAATCAAATTATCTTTATGCCATGCATGTCTGATGTTGCCAGTGACAGCATTCTCTCCCAAAGTCCTACATATTTCAATACAGAAATAATGAGCTGCCTTTACTGCTCCCAGGGCTGGGCAAGGCTAAGGCCTGTCTCTTTAGGTACCGGGATCACACAGTCCAGGAATTACAAAGATCAGGAGCAACACCTTGACTCCCTCAGGGAGTCTTTAGGAAACCAGTGCCATCTGTCAATGTCGGAGGAGCTCAACTAGATGAAACAGCGGTGGCTGAGGGAATGAGCAGGTTTTTGTTGCCTTGGCAGAATCACATGAACAGTCCTGAGCCTGCTTTCCACACGCTGCACCCCTTCTGAGGCAATCTGGGAATGTCAAGATGCGTCTCCATCAAAGTGAGTGTGGCAGAGTGTACTATTGCTCAAAATGGACACCTCCGGAGGGGGCTGCTCCCGGAAGAAGGATTCACGTTCCTTCTCTGTTGCTCTCAGGAGTTGCCACGTTAGTCGCTTTGTTGATGAAGTGGGGGCAGAAGCTTTCAGAATTCACTTGTGTTTTCTCATGCCTCATTTGTCTTGACAACAGACTTAAAGTTCCCCTGGGAAGTGAGGGAACTCACTTCATTAGCCTGCGTCCTAGAACACAACCTGCCAACCTACCGTGCACATTTAACATGAATAAGAAATGCATCATTATTTTTGTGAGATATGGAGATCTGGGGCTCAGTTGTTACCCACAGTATAATTGAGCCTACACTGACTCATGCAAAAGGATGGTATTTCGCCTCATTTGATCTCCTCATGGCTGAACACAGTTATTATTGTGGGCTCTTGGTCAGCTTGCAGAGCTCAGCAGCAGTGTCAGGTTGCAACACAATAAATCCTGACCAAGGTAAAGCCAGTGTTGGGAGTTAGTGGACACAATGCTTGCCACCTGCAAACAGTCTGAATTTGAAAGTGGCCTGAGTCAGGCTCTGCTGGTTGTTTCAGGGACTGTAACTGGCACATGCCGGCTATTTGGACTTCCTGGATTATGTGCTGGAGGGGGGCCAGCCAGGGAAAACTGTTTCAGCTCTCTGTGACCAAAATATGGGAGCCACTGGCATTTCTAGGCAATAAGCAGGCTACGGTATGTCAGCAACACCTAGAATTGCCTCACCGGAAGGACAAATATTGGAAGCTGCAGGAGGTGAAAGCATTAGTCACTGTCAAGTGTGAGGCAGACAGGCTAACTTAACGGGTGAGCTCAGTCCACTCTGGGGCTCATAAGTCCCAGCACTCTCCCTTTCCTGCAGACACTCCCCCTAGGAGACATATAAATCATATCCAGTGACCTAATAAAATAATAAAGTTTGTCTGAGTTTTGACAACAGAAAATAATAGAGGACCTCAAATCAGAGGGAGAGAAATAGGAGGCATTTTAAAAGTGCTTTGTTACTGGAGTGGGGAAGTCTATGACTGAACACAAAGTTATGCTTGGTATACAAGTTGTCAGTTTTCTGAAAATGCCCACAAATCTAGGACACTTTATGGAAGCTACAGAGGGCTGGTATCTCTTCAGTGTTGTCTCTGTATGGGCCCTGAGGGGTACAGTTTGGCATGAGATTAATTGAATGGAGATGAAGCATTCGTTGCTTTCTTTCTTTTACACTGTGGTATGTGGGGAGAGTGAGCTTTTACCCAAGGCATAGCGGAGTTTGAATCTCATCTCTCTGCTTTCTGGGCCTATAACTTCCACAAGGTTTCATTTCTCTGTTAGTTTACTCAATACTGTTGCCATGAGCATTTTAATGAAATAATGCATTAAAGTACCTGGCAAAGAGCCTGGCACTTAAGAGCTCAATCCTTGTTCATTTGCTTTTTTAAATTGTTCTGAAATGGTTAATAGTGAAAGAGGATTTAGGCTGTGGACACAAGTTCTTCCTGCTTTGTTAACTATAAAGTGCATTTGGTAATTATTATAATAAGTGGGGCAAGGTGTGGTGTTACATGTCTGTGATCCCAGCAGTCAAGAGGCTAAGGCAGGAGGATCACTGGAAGTTTTAGGCTAGCCTAGGCTACATAATAAGTTCAAGACCAGCTTGGACTACATAGCAAGACTTGGTCTGAAAAAAAAAAAAAAAAAAAAAGAACAAGTGGTTACTAAGTATACCAACTGCCATATTAGATCACTGTCATGGACTATCCAGCCTGTGTTCTACACTAAATATCTATAAATTCCCAGGTGACTTGTTGCTGAACATGAGATGTTTCAGTGATACCCTTTCTTACCTCATAGTAACTGATGCTTGTGTCACTAGTTAACTTCTGTTGAGTGCAGTACATAGCTGAGTCTCTCCTATAGGTTTGGCCCTGCTATGACTTAGGTAATACTGCCGCTGCTTCCTGCTCTCCCGTTTTCTTTCCAATTATCCAAAATGTTGCTATTCCTGCAGGGCGTGGTGGCTCACGCCTGTCATCCCAGCACTCGGGAGGCAGAGAGAGGAGGATTGCTGAGTTGGAGGCTTGCCTGGGCTACATAGTGAGCTCAGGGCCAGCCTGAACTACAAAGCGAGACCCTGTCTCAAAAAAAAAAAAAATGTTGCTATTCCTGTTCAACCAGTCTTCTCAATTCTGTCCTTTCTAGACCTTCAGGGAACTTACTCTATCAATGGTTTCGCCCCTTCTTTATTCCCTCTTTTGCTAGATCTTTACCCTCTTTTATGACAGAAAAGAATAAATGTCACCTAAAATATTCACAGGAGCACAGGAGTCATGAAGGCAGAGACTTTTGTGAATTTTAATGTCTTTATGGAAGAACCCCCTGTTCTCCTCCAGGTAGGGACACAGTGAGAAGGCTTTGTCCATGTAGTGAATGACACCTGTCTTTGGCACCTGACCTTGGACTTCCCAGTCTCCAGACTGGCGATGTTATCAGATGTTATCCTTCCAGAGGTAGCTCACTATGTGAATTTTACTGAGCTCGGGGATGTGGAAGTTGTCACGTAGAGGTATTATCCAGATTTTCATCTCAAAGAACAGGGGAAAAAAGCAAAAATGATGTCATGTTTCACATTAATTAGAAATCGGAAGATTTAAAAGTGAAGGGTAGGGGGAAACTGGCTCTGCAGGGCAAATCTGGGGCCGAAAGACATGAAAACGAAGTGAACATACACTCTGGAAGACACAGGGTGGGCAGCTATGAGGAAAGCCATGGTACTGCACTGTTAGTGGCCTTCTGACTCTTTATTTAGTCCACACACTGCAGGAACCATAAGGACTCCATACATGGTGCTTTGGGAATTATTTGGCTCATGATCTGATCATGCCCTGTCTTTCTTCCTCAGTAAGAAATAAATTTCTACAGTTGAAGAGCTACCCAGTTCATGGAATATTATTTTATCAGCCTGAAAAGACTATAACAATACTGTGAACTGAGTTATTTCTGCTCTACAATTACTATATTGAAATCAGAACTGATCTGTGAGATGAAAACAGAGATGCTGTCCACAGTGAAAGATACGATTAAAGATCAGGGACGCCATAGAATCTGAGATAACAAAAGCAATGAAACATTTTAAACAGCATCAAGCAGAGTTTCAGGTGATCAGAAACAAGAATAAAAGCTTGTGAAGAAGGATGAATGAAGCTGAGGACCAAATTTCAAACCTAGAGGACAGGCTCACAGCCAATGAACAGGAAAGGAATAATTTATGGAAAATGGGAAGAGACCATGAGAAATCAATCCAACAGCTCCTAGATGACTCAGAAAAGAATAATAAGACCAATTGGAGTCAGTGAAGAAGCAGCAGACAGTGCAAAAGACATAAAAAAAACTATTCACAGATATAAAGGGAGAAAACTTCACAGGAGAAGGAAAAGAATTGGACATACAGATAAATGAGGCATACAGGACTCTAAAAGGCCATGATATAAAAAAAAACTATACCTAGGCATATAATAATCAAGGTTCCATATATCCAACAAAAGAACAAAATACTGAAACCAGTTATAGAAAAGAAAAAAAAACATACAAAGGGAAGCCCATCAGGATCACAACAGACTTTTCAACATAAACACTCAAAGCAAGGGGAGTGTGGAGTGAAGTGTTTCAAGTATTGGAAGAAAATAACCTCCAACTTATATTGATGTATTTTGCAAAATTATCTTTCAAAATTGATGGAGAAATAAGACACTTTCATGCAACAGAACACCTGAAAAACTTCACAACTACAAAACCTGCACTCCAAAATGTTCTAAAGAATATCTTGGAAAAAAACAATGCAGGTCGTAAACTCATGAGACTCAGCAGAGTGAATTCAGTGGGTTACAGTGAAAGCAGTTCTATGAAGGAAATTAATAGCAGTGAATGCCTACACCGGGAAAACAGAGCAAGCTCAAATAAATGACCTAATGCTGAACCTGAAGCTACTATAAAAAGAAGAGTGAGGCAAATCCAAAGTTCATACTAGGAAGGAAATTATCAGGATCAGAGCAGAAATTAATGCTATGGAGACTAAGAGAATGACACACCAACAATCAATGACTCAAAGAGGTCGTTTTTGTTTTTTTGTTTGATTTTTTTGAGACAGGGTCTCGCTTTGTAGTTCAGGCTGGCCCTGAGCTCATTATGTAGCCCAGGCAAGCCTCGAACTCAGCAATCCTCCTGCTTCTGCCTCCCGAGTGCTGGGATGACAGGCGTGAGCCACCACGCCTGGCAAGAGTTGGTTTTTTGAAAGGATAAAATCGACAGACCCTTAGCCAACCTTATCTAACAAAGGAAGGAAAAGGCTCAGATCTGTGCTATTAGGAATGAAAATGGGAAAATCCAGCAGCAGTCCAGAGGATAATAAACACATAGTTTGAAAATCTGGACTCTAATAAGATGGAGAATGTAGAAGAAATGGATAGATTCTTAGACACATATTAAGTTCCAAAGTTGAATGAGGAAGATATCAAAATGTTAAATACCCTAATATCAATCTGTGAAATTGAAAATGTAATAAAAAACTTCCAATAACAAAAGCCCTGGTCCTCATGGCTTTACTGCTGGGTTCTACAAAACTTTCAAAGAAGAGTTTACACCACTACTTCTCAAACTCTAATGAAACCAAAGGGAAGCAGTGCTCCCAAATTCATTCCTGGAGGCAACCATTACATTGATTCCAAAAGCAGAGAAAGACCCAGCCAAATAAAGAGAACTACAGGCCAATCTCCTTAATGAACATTGATGCAAACATCCTCAATAAGATATTGGCAAACTGAATAGAGAATCACCAAAAAGATCATACACCCTGAAAAACATCATACAACCTGACCAAGTTGGATTCATCCCAGGGATGCAAGGATGATTCAACATATGTAAATCAATAAACATAATGCAGTATATTAACAGACTCAAGGATAAAATCCCATATGGTCATCTCAACAGAGGCAGAAAAAGCATTTGACAAAATCCAACACCAATTCATGATCAAAGCCCTACAGAAAATCAGAATAGACTGACTTTATCTCAACCTAATAAAAGCTATTTATGAGAAACCAACAGCCAGCATCATCCTAAATGGTCAAAAATTGAAACCTTTCACACTAAGATCAAGAACAAGACAAGGATGTCCACTATCACCACTCCTGTTCAGTATAGTGCTAGATACATTTGCCACAGCAATTAGACATGAGAAAGAAATAAAAGGAATAAAGATAGGAAAGGAAGAAGTTAAACTGTCATTGTTTGCTAATGATATGATAATCTATATAGAAGATCCTAAAAACTCCACCAAACAATTGCTAGAGTTAATCACCAAACTTAGTAGTGTGGCTGGATACAAGATCAATGCTCAAAAATCAATAGCATTTTTATACACAAATAACAGACTTATTGAGAGAAAAATTGGGGAGTTAGTTCCTTTCATAATAGCACCCACAAAATGAAACATTTAGGAATCAGTGTAACAAAGGAGGTGAAAGACTTCTGCTCAGAAAACTACAACACCTGAAAAAGGAGACTGAAGAGGATTTCAGAAAATGGAAAGACATTCCTTGTTCCTGGGTAGGAGGAACCAACATCACCAAAATGGCTATACTACCACAATTACTGTATAGATTCAATGTAATTCCAATTGAAATCCCTACAGCAGATTTCACAGATCTACAGAAAATATTTCTAATATTCATCTTGAACCACAAGGGACCTAGAATAGCAAAAGCAATTCTAGGAAACAAGGACATGTCAGGGGGTATCACTTTCCCCAATTTCAAACTATGCTACAAAGCCACTGTGATAAAAACGGCATGGTACTGGCAAAGAAACAGACCTGAGTATCAGTGGAACAGATTAGAAGATCCAGGAACAACTCCAGCTACACTAAATCCCCTAATCTTTAACAAAGGAGCCAAACATCCTCAATAGAGGAAAGATACCCTCTTTAACAAATGGTGCTAGAAAAACTAGGCTTCAATTTGCCAAAGACTGAAGCTAGATTTATCTCTTTTACTGCATACTAAACTAAAATCAAAACAGATTAGAGACTTAAATATTAAAACAGAATCTCTAAACCTGCTGGAAAACAGGTTAGGTAGTACTCTTGGAGACACTGGCTTAGGGAGAGATTTTTGTGAACAAAACCTCTATAGCATGAGAACTAGCAGAAGAAATCAACAAATGGGATCTCATCCTATTAAAAACCTCTGCACAGCAAAAGAAACCACTGGCAGAGTGAAAAAACCAACAATATGGGAAAAAATCTTTACCGGCTGTTCCTCAGACAAAGGGCTACTATGTAGAATATATAATGAGCTTTAAAAACCCAGCCCCCCCAATTTAAAGACCCAGTTCATAATTGGGCATTTGAAATGAACAGACACTTTTCAGAGGAAGAGGTAAAAGCTGCCAAGAAGCATATGAAGAAATGCTTAACATCACTCATTCAAGAGATGTAGAAGAAAACAACTCTGAGATTTCATCTCACTCCAGAAAGCATAGCTGCTACTTTGAAATTAGCCAGCAACAAATGCTGGTGAAACTGTGGAGAAAAGGAACCCTTCTCCACTGCTGGAAGAAATGTAGACTAGTACAACCACTATGGAGACCAGTGTGGATATTCCTCAAAAATCTAGGATTAAGATCCCATTTGACCCTCCTATTCCCCTAATGGGGATATGCACAAAAGAATTAAAGATTAATATCACAGCAACATATATGCTCCCATGTTTATAGCAGCTCGTTGTGATAGGTAAATCTTGGAAACAACCCAAATGCCCACCAATTCTAGACTGGGTAAAAAAGATGTAGTTTTTTTTTTTTAATAAAATGGAGTATTACTCTGCCATAAAATATGATAATTTTGAGTCATTTATACTCAAGTGGACGTACCTTAAAGGCATCCTCTTTAGTGAAATAAATAGGTCAATGCTGTGTAAATATTGTATCTTTTCTCAGGTATGAGAAACTGAAGATGTGAATGAGTTTTAGAATGGATGATAGATACTGTGAAATAGTAAATATTCAATAGGAAATGGGGTTTAGTGGTAAGCAATGAGGGGAAAGAAAATATTTGATGGTGAAAAAGGGAACAGCTTATGCATATAGAGGTGGAAGGTTGTAGGGTGGGTATATAAATGGAAAAATGAGAAGTAAGTCATGTCATATACTGGCAGTTCTCAATGGTGAGTGTAATTGTGATGTGTATATAAAATGTACCAATAAAGGTTAAACAATATAGCAAATATAAATACTATGCAAGTAATGCATAAATATGAATAAGGTTGGAAATATGCAAATTTCCATAGGAAGAAAACAGAAGTTGTCGAAATTTTTATATGGAGGTTACCAGTTGAATGAGCAATAGAAAAGGGGTCCAACTTGTTCTGCTTCTTTGGATATAGTTCTTTTACAGAAACATACAGGTATACAAACAGTGTAAAACTAAGTTAACTGATAACTTCACACTATTAATTTAGTGCTAGTTGAGAACTGACTTATGTCCTTTTAGTGTGTGTACAACTTTCTATAATACATGGTTATTAGAATGTGATGGGTTCTGTGAAAATCTTAGTTTGTTTGAGCTGTTATAACAAAATACCTTAGGTAGGGTCATTTATAAAAAAAACCAAAAACTGAGTGCTCTCAGTTCTGGAGGCTAGCAACTCCAAGACCAGGGGACCTGTTAATGCTACATCCGGTGAGAACCTATTCCTCATAGATGGCGTTCCCGGAAGACAACATGTGTCCTCACATAGTGGATGCAGCGAAAGCCCCCCTAAACCTCTTTTAAAGGCCACTCATCCCACCACTTGCCAAAAGGTCCCACCTGTTAACACTCTCACACTGGTTATTAAATTTCAATGTTCAACTTTGGATGGGACACACATTCAAACTGGCAAATCTTACATCCTGAGTAAAGACATGTACACAAACAAAATGGTTTCATCATCTTTCCCTCTAACGTTGTCTAACTATTGGTAGACCACCAAGGACAGTTATCAATAAACAGTAAGAAATACCAATGGTCACAGCTGTAGGGATAATTTTAGAAATAATTAAGAAAACAACATAAACATTTTCACATGTCATAAAACATTCTTTAGAACAGTCCCTTTAATTGGCTGGGTGACATGCTACTGTGTAGCTGGATCAGAAAATGGAATTTAACAGTATAGTGAAAGATTTCCCCACAGAGCAAGGCAGTTATGATTTATCACTGAGACTTTTAACACTATAAATCACATCAGAAGGCCCAGCAAAAATAACAACAGTGAAAAGGCCCTTGATAAAATTCAACACCAATTTTATGTTTTGTTGCCTCTTAATAATTTCCATAACACAGAGATTTTTCCTTACAAAAAAAATTTTTTTTTAGACAGGGTCTCGCTTTGTATCTCAGGCTGGCCCTGAGCTCACTATGTAGCCCAGGCAAGCCTTGAACTCAGCAATCCTCCTGCCTCTGCCTCCTGAGTGCTGGGATGACAGGTGTGAGCCACCACGCCTGGCTCCTTGAAAATTTTAAAAAATGGATTGAAAAATCATTTTATTCTTAAGACAATGATTTGATACCTTTGCATTTCTTGATAATTGATGACTGTTAATCAGTTTTTTGACTGTCAGAAGTAAATTGAATTATTTATATTTTCACATAAAAATTTCCATTTAAGACTAAAATTTGTGGAAGTGGAATTGTAAAAAGTCTGTTATCATTGTTTCCTAATTTTTATAACAGCTTCTTTTTCTCTTTTTGGGGGGAGATTTTCCACTTTCAATGATTAAATATACTGGAGATATATCCATTATATTTTATCATGAAGATTTTCATTGATTATGAAAGTTTCCTTAAAAACTAATTAATTTCTCTTTATCCTCATTAATTTTCTCTCCTTTTAAAAGATTTTATTTGTTTGATTGCCATTAGTGTCTTTCATCTTGAGTTGGATAATTTTCTTTTAAAAATTTTATTAGTAAAAATTAGGTTTGTGTATTTGCCTTCTAGTGGAATTAATAATTCATCAAACAGTTTTATTGAGTGCTGCTTCAGGTGCCAGGGATACAACAAAACAGACAACATTCCTGGCTTCATGGAGCTTACATCCTAGTAGGTAGTGATGGAAAGTAAATTAAAGATGTAAATTATGAGAATATGGTAAGTGTTAAGAAAAAAATATTGCAGAAGCAGAGATAATTCTGGAGGGCATACTTTGCAATGTACTAATTTACTACCTTAGTTTTATTTTTGTTTAAATAGTATTTGCTTTCTTATTTCACCTTTGCCAATACTAAGAACAATTTTATAAATTAATTTAAAAACTCATTTGTATCTATTTGGGATGGCTTGTGATTGCAGGATGTGTCAAATTCAGATTTTGCACTTGTGGATTTACTAACCTTTTCCTCATGGGTGTGAGTTCCTGAAAACCCACTAGAGGGGTTTACTGATGAAGGGGCTGATGTTGTCCCAGAGCAAGTCCATAGAATGAAGCCCAGACTGCCTTGAAGGAACCGGCTCTTTCTTCTTGCCTGTCCTGCTTCCTGTCCTGCATCTGGGCATTCGTATGATCCAGGAAGGAAGGATAGGGAAGGTGAAGGGGCCTCAGCAGATTTATGTCGGTTACACTAAAGTACTTGTCAATATAAAGTAGAGCATTCACAATATTAAGTAGGGAAAAGTAGAGCATTCGTAATATTAAGAAAATTATAGAAAAATAAAAGAGTGGTTACTCATCACAAGAATAAAAATGGAATGCACAACTTTAACATCAGAACAGGAAAATTCCACATTCTCAGTGCAAGACAGAATATCAGAAATAAAGTACAGAAATAGAAAAGATAAAGTAAGATAGCTTAAACAAGTTTGAGTACAGTGTGGGCTGAACTTATGAAAATTTGATTACTTCAGAATGAATTTTAAAACATCAACTACTAAGATCTAACAACCATTATTCCATATGTGTATGCAACTTCTGCCATATTTATCAAGTATAAATGAAAATAAGGATCTCCCCAAGCATAAAAAGAAGGTTTAAAAGACCTATGACATCCATCAAGACTTCATAATTTGCAAGTTGCCTATGGGGGAATTAAGGGAAGAGGAAACAGCAGAGTGATTAGAATGTGGGCTGAGCTCTCTGTTGAAGATGACTTAATCTGTGATGTTGCTTAGTTTATCTCTGGACAGCAGAGTTGTGGGTGGTGGATGCTACGATGTGCTATCTAGACTGCATCTCAAAAAGATTATGTTCACTCAGGAGGCAGAGACAGGAGGATTGCTGAGTTCGCGGCGGCTTGCCTGGGCACCATAGTGAGCTCAGGGCCAGCCTGAACTACAAAGCGAGACCCTGTCTCAAAAGCAAAAAAAAAAAAAAAAAAAAAAAGATTATGTTTACACAGTTCCTGGGAGTTTTGTTAGCAGACATATCATTTTAAGCCCAGTTACACTGAATTAGTTTTCTTACCCTAGCCCTTCAATTAAAGAGCTTTTTGTAAAGGTTTTTCTCTAAAAACCGTGATAAAAATCTAGAGTGAAGAGATATGATGTCTAACCTGTAAATACATATCTATATTAATTAATGCCTTTAAACGAGAGAAAGGAATTTAGTGTGCATAGAGTTATAATTTTGTTATGGGGAAAGATATGCCAATACCTCTAGATTTATAAAAATAACCTTATGAAATCAGTACAAGAAAAGAATTGGCAGAAAAGAAATATAAGCATGGTAAATATAACAATATTATATAAATAATACTATTCTGATAATCAAATAAGTATTAGTAGGTTAAACTCATCTAGTAAAACATGAAAAGGTTTTTCAAAATCAAGCCATGTACTGTTTACAGACATCTTATAAAAGAAAGCTATAAAAGAGAGCACACTAGAATCCTAATGGAAAACAGAAACTAGAACAGCAAAAGAAACCAAAATATATCACCTAACAAAATAAAACCTAAGTATATTAACAAAGTTGAATCAGACTTAAACACCAATAAAAGAGCAGTCGTAAAGAAAGTATAATAATTATGAACATATAGAGTTGATCCTACAGATCTAAACTGCAAAAAGTAAAACCTACAAAACTATAAATAGAAACAGAAAAACTCAGTTATGGTTAACTTTAAGAAAACCTGATCAAAAACAGATAAAATAGACAAAAATAGAAGTTAGTAAAAACAATATTTGGGTTGCTAAATTTAATTTATCTTATACAAACATGTACACACACAATCCTTTTGATCAATATATAAAAATATATACCCTTAATACACCGACATAACATTATAAAAAGTCTCAGGTAACAGAGTGATTCAAATTTCAAAGAATTAATATTACATGGAGTATGTTCTTTAACCAAAGGTAATAACAAAATGATACTTAGAGAATTCCAAACCCTCCAAATAATTTATGGGTTAGAATACAAGGAAAATAATAAAATATTTAAACTGAACATCAAAACACTATAGTTAAAAATTCATGGGACATAGTTAAAGTATTTAGGGGAAATTTGTGCCTTAGTGTATTTAGTTATAAACAATAAAATTATTTTTAATAAATGCTTTCATGATTTAAGACATTAAAAGTAAAATAGTAAACCCACAGAAAACATGTAGGTTGGTAGGAACAGAGCAGAAATGAGTAGAGAAAATGAAGAAAAATCATTCCAGTAATACTTACAGACTCAAACCTATTCTTTGAGAAGACAAATATACATAGTAGATCCTCAAGAAAATAGGTGAAAAATATGAGAACATAATTAGAATAAGGATAAAACTAAAATTTCTGTAAGTCATAGTATTTAATTAAGCTTTTGCCAGTGAATTTGAAAAGTTAAAGTAGATAATTTTTTTTATCTCAGAAATGCTGGGCATATGAGTTCTGAAGCCATGGATTATGTACATATGCTTTGAGATATGTGTAAATTTTTTTTTAAGAATCACTGAAACTGCTGTAAAAACTGAATGTGTTGTAGAACAGACCCACAGCCAATGGTGGAAAAATCTACATACAATTATATTATGTGGTATACTGGGAAAAGCCTTTAAACTTTTTGGTGATACTATCAAGTATGGGTACATAGCACTGTTTTTCAATACACTGATGGTGTTATGTTCTGGACCATCAAAGAAATATAGCATTTGAAGTTCAGATATTGTCATTACAGAAAATCTTAACCAACATTTTTATGATATTCAAAAGTACCAATGGGTCATCATTGTTTAGAAGCTGATAATCTACAGAAGACTACAGACTCTAGGTACTATAGACATATTTCACATGAATTAATAAGAGGATGAACCTTCTTTAAGATTTGGTCTCTGAATGGTTTTGAATTTCTGTATGATAGCCCAAGTGGCCTTCAGTTTTATGATGATTAATAAGCATTTATTCTTCTAACCTGAGTATTTTCCTCTGTTTAAGTGGTTACTTGAGTTCAAACCATCTATTTATCAATATACAATTTGCTATTAAAAAGAGAGAGTAACCCAAATGAATAATAATTAAATTGCATCTGTTTTCATAACTTTACTTTTTCAAAAAGTTTTTGGTAACAAAAGCCAAATTGCATAAAGGTCTCAAGAGTCAGGTAGATAAACTTTTTCAGGCAACAGGGAAAAAGGGAAGATATGTAACTCATTGTATAACTTGTAAGTTAAAGCTGAGCAATAAAAACTCACTGACAAAATTTGCTTACGGATATACATGGGGATTATGAATTAAAACAGTAGCAACTTAAATTCAGACAGCAGCATTTTAAAATAGTCCTCCTGACCAGTGTTGAATTCATATCACAAATGCAAGGATAGTTCAATATTGGAAAAATTATCCAAGTAATTCATACATAGGTTGAAAAAGTAAAAACACATATAATGTACAGTTGGCAGATAATCACAATAAAAATACTCAATAAAATTTGACTTACAGTCCTGACAGAATGTCAGAAAACAACACATTTTTTAAAAACCTGACAAAAGGTATTTATAGAACACCTTAAGGGCAAATAATAAGAAACGACTGAAATGTTAATCACACAGGGAGCATCTAGGTAAAGAGGTTTATTCACACAGTGGGATGTTATAATAGAAGCAAGTGCAGCTCATTAGTCCTGTGTCTACCTGGGCAGTTTGGCAAGATACTGGCTCAAAATTGAAAGGGATGGAAATGCAGTTCAGCCCTGTCTTGGTTCAGTCCCCAATATGAAGAAAAGAAAAAAAAGATAGGGAAGAGGGGGCAGGGGACAAGAGAGGACCTGGAAGGAAGACAGAGGGAAAGGGAGGGAGAGGGGAATGGGGTAAAGGAAGAGAAGAGGGGAAAGAGGAGGAGGAAGGAAAGGAATGAAGTTCTAGTATTTTCTCACTCTCAAGGCCTGAAGAGTCTTGGCAGGGCTGCACTCTTCAGGCTTTGGTTATGAAGAATTCCAGCACCTCCTTATCTTGAGTGTACTACTTTGTTGCCTTTAGAGAATTTCATAAATCTACTCAAACACCAAGATTCCCCAGATGACATAACAAAGCATGATCCAACAGTCATGCAGTCCTTTCAAGTATCTACAGATATTTAAGTTAGGCACTGTGCTAGGTGCTAGATAAAGGAAAAAAAAAAAAAAAGACCAGACAGATATGGTCCCCGTCTTCACAGTTTTCATTCCCGTGAGAGAGACTGAAATATGCAGTTTGATCCAGTTTATATGTAAAATATCCCCTGAAAGTCTTGCGCTCAGAAAGAGGGCTATCAGAAGGTGACTGGAGCATGGGGGTGCACACTCAAATGGGCTCTTGGAAGGTAGATCTGTGTGTTGGATTAAGTCATGGTCAATTTAAAAGGAAATGCCTAGCGGGGTGTTCTGGGTGCAGAAGACCCACCTGAAGGTTGTTGCCAACAGCATAAAAAGAGAACAAGAGGGGAAGAATGCAGCTGCTGCTGCTTTCCCAGAAGCTTTGTTGTGGCTGGTATTCTTGATGTGAACTTGGCTGTTCTTGCTGATGCGGGAGCTTGGGTCCTCACTGTCACTGGGGATGGTGGCCATTCTCTTGGTGGGGTTGGCTCTGGTCTTTACCTCGAGCATGGCTTCCTGGCTGCAGGGCAGACCCTTCAGCCTGGCTGCACAGATCCTCCACTCCACTGGCGCAGACATTCCAGCTCCCATCACCGGCCTCTGGGCCTTCCTGGTGCAGATCCTTGATATGGACTCGCATAAGACTTTACCATGTGCTCTCAGCCTTGAGCTGGGCTCGGTCAGGACACTGCTGTGGGATCCATGTCCTTGGCTGGATCCTTTGGGTCTCTAATGCACGAACAGTTCTCTTATACTCCTCTGCACTTGACTATTGGGTGAATGTTATAAAATAACCCTATAAATTACGTGTCCTGCATTAAATCTGTTCTCTTGCAAACCCTGAGGACAGTAGCGCATTTGGAGGAAACAGTCGCTGGTGATGTGCCTGTGACGGACGCGTCCTGTTCTCAACCCTTCTTCTCCCCCTGACTCTTCCTTGCTCTGTCTGTGTCCTGGCTTCCTTCAGCTGGGCCACTTTTCTCCACCAGGCTCTTCTGCCATGATGTTTCTACCTCGGAACCAGTCAACTTTGCCCAGAAAACTCTCGGGCTCTGAGCTAACATAAACTTCTTCAAGTTGTGTATGTCAGGTGACGTTATGGTGAAATGTGGTTATATCAGCTTGATTTGCTTCAGAATCAGCCCAGGGGCTCGGTGGAGGCCACATCTAGGTTTCCCGGGCAGGAGATGGAGACATGGCCGCCCGGGGTGGGGGTCTATGTCTGGTTCCTACCCCTACTTTTCTGCTTCTTGGCTGCTCTTTGCTCGGACACGTCCCTGTGCTCTGATACTCCTGCCTCAGAGCCAATCTACCAGGGACTCAATTTGCTGAAAACATGAGCCTCCTCCTTTAAGTGGTAGAGGTGAGGTTTCATGTCTTAGTGAAGAGAAACCTGACTAACAGAGAGATATGTAGCTCTCGGAACTGACCACTACTTATTGTTAGAACTTCTGCGGAACATGAAGGGTGCTGCACTTAACAATGATGTGGCTGAGGAGGGAAGCATTTTCTGAACAGGAGATGCTGAAATTGATCCCCGGTACCACCAAAAAAAACCCAAAACACCCCACAGTTTTTAGATTTACAGCATTTATGTTCATATGCTATAATTAAGTAGATCACCTATGTTTTGTCTATTGGTTGATCTGAAAAGAGAAATCAACATGACTTGTTATATGACAGTTATACAATATGGCTGGGGCATGGGATGGGCTTAGCTACAAATGGGGGCTGCCTCTGTGGGGGAGGCCTGCAATCTTCCAACATGTATGGAACAGATGCTTATGGAATATGTACATCTAGTGGTTTTCAGCACTGGTAAGCCCATTTTGCCAGGGACCCTGTGCTGTATCAACAACAGCGCTATTAGCTGTAAAGCTCACAAAAGTCCGTGGTCTTGGCAGAGAGATGGCCACGAGAAAAAAGAGGAGAGAAGGGCTACGTTATATGTGTGCCATCTTATTTGAAACTCACCAGTTCTATCTGGCTCTCCTTCCCTTCGCTGGAGGACTGAAGGAGCCAGCAGAGAGAGACCCGGAGTGTTTCTTTAAGAAACGTCCCCTATGGGCCGAAGGGTTAGCTCAGTGGTTCCGGTGCCTGCCTCGCAAGCGCAAGGTCCTGAGTTCAATCCCTGGTAACCACATATAGCGCTGGGCATGGAGACATGCCCACCAACAATCAACACCGCATACCACAATGCCGGACGTGGCGGCTCACGCCTGTCATCCCAGCACTTGGGAGGCAGAGACAGGAGGATTGCTGAGTTCGCGGCGGCTTGCCTGGGCACCATAGTGAGCTCAGGGCCAGCCTGAACTACAAAGCGAGACCCTGTCTCAAAAATTAAAAAAAAAAAAAAAAAATGAAACGTCCCCTGCACAAGGAAGGAACCACTGGGAATGGTGGGTGCTTCTCCCGGCTGCATCACCCATTTTGCTCTTCGAGGCTGTTCCCCCCACTCTGCTGCTTTCTGTCCAGGCTGCTGGTGGCTCTTGCAGTGTCTTCCGCAGGCACTGGAGGAGGCCAGTGTGGATCACAGCGTTCCCAGAAGGCTCTGCTCTCACATCGGGCTGGGTCTCTATTCCACCTACAGTTTGAAGTCCTGTGTATTTACCCTCCCATACTCAGACCTCAGGGCTTGTGCATACAAGAGAAATTGGAAGACAGAGTTCTGGATCTGCAGCCCAAATTGTCACAAGTTATCACTTCATTAATTATCTCATGACACTCCTCCATCCAGGACACCTGTGAATGTCTTAGCATCCCTGTTAAGAGTTGTAGAAATTGAACATTAGCACAATTAAGTGACTTGTCCTTAATCCCAAAACTCAAAAATGGAAGATTCAGAATTCTAAGATTGATTTTCTTACTTTTAGTCACAGTCTCAATCCCTTATAATGCATTAGCTCATTTTTTCAATATTTCTTTAAACAACAAAAACTTTCTTCCAGGTTCGTTCTTCTAAAACAAACCTGTGATCCTAAAAAGGATGCTGAACCTGAGCCCAACCTGGGTGACTTCATGACTCGGTGACATCCTGTCTCAAAATTTAACAATTTGATAGAAGGGCTGGGGAGGTAGCTCAGTGAGAAGGCCCGGGGCCCAGTTCTGGAAGAAAGTTCCCTCTGCTCCGGTCTTTGACGGTGCCCTTCCCTTGAGCCTGCAATGAAAGAGAACGGCAGGGTAATCTGGAGGACAGACGGAGACGAGAATGACTTTCCTCCTGTGCTGGAGAGAATCTGTCTAGAAGGATTTTAACAATTAAATGTGTGTGCACACCTGGCTTGCTAGATGCAACTATCTTTCCAGTGCAGAGCTCCTGATAATTCACACTGGAGTGTGGCCATATGGGTTAAATAAAGAAGCAGTCCATTTCCTGCAGGTCCTTTTATTTTTTTTAAATTTTTAAATTTTTTAGTTCTTTTTGCTTTTTGACACAGGTCTCGCTTTGTAGTTCAGGCTGGCCCTGAGCTCACTATGGTGCCCAGGCAAGCTGCCGCGAACTCAGCAATCCTCCCGTCTCTGCCTCCCGAGTGCTGGGATTACAGGCGTGAGCCACCACGTCCGGCATTGTGGTATGCGGTGTTGATTGTTGGTGGGCGTGTCTCCACGCCCAGCATTATATGTGGTTACCAGGGATTGAATTCAGGACCTTGAGCTTGTGAGGCAGGCGCCGGAACCACTGAGCTAACCCTCCGGCCCTTTATTTTTTTTTAAACTGGTAAATCTCCTTAGGTATGAGGATAGTATTTCCCTCTTGCTTTGAGTAGGTTAATAATACTTTGATAATAATAATGTGTTTTTATTCGATATTTTGATATTATTATTATTTGAGTTGGATAATAATACTTTGAATAGGCAAATAATACTTCCCCAGCTGGTGAGTCTCAGTGTTAAATTCAGCTTCATTTCCTTATCATTCACACCCTTGCCTGAACTAACTTCTCTGAACTTCAGGCTCTGTCTTGTCTGTTCCTATAATTACATTTTAATACCATTAACTTCTGAGGGAAAATATATTACAAAATATCAAACAGAAAAACAAAATGGTAGAGTTTTAAAAAAAATGAAATGGAGTATTACTCTGCCATAAAGAATGACAAGTTTCACTCATTTATGTGCAATGGATACACCTTGAGGATACACTAATAAGTGAAATAAATAGATCACACATATGTAAATACTGTATTTTTTCTCTGGTATGATAACCTGTAGATGTAAATGAGTTCTAGAATGTATGATAGATTTTGTAAAATAGGAAATATTCAAAGGGAATGTGGTGGGGGAACGTAATGAGGGGGAAGAATAAATATGATTTGGAAGAAAAAGAAATAGCATGTATATAGGGATGGGGGGTTAGGGGTGGGTAGGGATATGGGTAAAAATGAGAATTAACTTCTGTCATATACTGGTACAAATTCCCCAATGTTGAGTGTGATTGTGAACTGTATATAAAATATACCAATACAGAATCCAATGAAAAAACCAAAATGGTAGAATGCATCTCAATATATCTAATATTTAGAATCAACACTTGTCAAAATCATGGCATATTGCAATGTATATTTTTTCTGATTAAATATTTTAGAAAGCACATACTACCACACTTCCTATAATCTCACCTTTGTATAATTCCGTATGGGTTGAAAGCTAGTCTGTAAAGAGTAATCAACATTCTTCTAAAAAGTAGGGGATTTATTATTCAGCTTTTTGACTCACCAAGTTATTTCACACCCATGTATGCATTTTGAATCCAAATTCCTAACTCAACTACATTATTATAAATTAAGTTAATCAATATAGTATGTTCTTTATAATATATAGAATAGTCTAGATTTAAAAAATAGATTAGTGGGCCAATGGACCCATTGCAGGATGGATCTGTTAGAGAGGTGAGGAAGCCCAGCTGGGATCCTAGCTGACTGCCGTAGGGCCTGATCTCCCCTTTTCCAGCCTGGCTATCAGAAGGAGGGCCCGGGGCTGTCCTCAGTGTTTCTACTCAGCAGTGTAGCAATCTGCTGCCTGCCACCGTGAAGCCAGTTTTTAAGACTAGTGGTCGTCCCATGTGCCCAGTGAAGGCTTGCCTAATTATGGCTTCCGGGTAGTTCTCTCTTCAGCACACCATTCAGTAATTACTGCTTCACACATCCATCTTGCCTTCTCAGGTAGATGCAAGACATGAAGGGTGAGAACTGTGTTTAGCCTCCTAGATCGTAACATAAGGTGCCCACTAAAACCGACAAAGCAGGTGCCCAATATATATTTACTAAGGAGCAAATGCAGCTCAACTTGAACTTCATTTGGGCTGAAGCTGTTAGTGTCAAATTTTCTGCTCTGAGTCAAGTCACAGAAAGGCAAAAAAACCTCCAGAGGCATTTATATCTAAGACTACAGATAAAAGACGCTGTGTTGGCTTTCATCTGTCTACTTGCTTAACCGGCCCTACAAGTCCTCTCAAGTCCTGCCCGCTTGGTCTGCTTGAGCAACCTACAAATGCCTTTTTCTTTTTCTTCCCCTGAGCAAATGACTAGAGCAATTGTCTGCTGTTGGCACATACTGTGGTCTGACCACATGTTGAAGAATCATGAAACTCGACCTCAGTCAGACCCTAACTGAACCTTTCCCCACACCGGCAGGCTCATTCCTGCAGCGGCACCACGATGCCACCAAGTGGGCGGTTTTCGAACAACTGGACTCGTCGTGCATTGGCAAGTCGCTTTGGAATGCCTTACTGGCTGGCTCCTTTGAGGAGCTGCACATTCACTCTGCGTTCTGACACCTTGTATGCTTGATGAGTTCTGATAACTGCTTCTTTCACTTGTGCAACCTGAAATTTATCTTCTTTAACTCTTACGTGTGATTTCTTTAAGAAAATTCCTAATGACAGTGTTTACGATGCATGGGCACTTTTCACTGTATTTTGAGAGAAAAGACATTCCTTATTATCTCTCAGTAAACATTTAAGAGATGACTTCTATTTCTTAAAGATCTACTTATTTATACCATGTGTATATATTTCTTGAGACAGGGTCTTGCTTTGTAGTTCAGGCTGGCCCTGAGCTCACTATGTAGCCCAGGCAAGCCTCGAACTCAGCAATCCTCCTGTCTCTGCCTCCTGAGTGCTGGGATGACAGGCATGAGCCACCAAGCCAGGCATTTGTGGTATGTGGTACTGATTGCTGGTGGGCATGAGTCACCATGCCTGATATTGTAGTATGTGGTTACTGCGGATCAAACTTGGGACTGTGTGCTTGCTAGGCAGGCGCTGGAACCACTGAGCTAAATCCCTAGGCCAATACCATGTATATATTTTTAAAAATCTGGTTTTGATGTCTAGAGTTTTGTGTAGTTAATCTTATATCTTATTCCAGAACATCAAGAAAATTGTGCTGAAAGAATTGGACATCCATACAAAATGAACAGCAGCTCTTATCTTGAACTATAAACATAAATTAACTGAAAGGATATGATTAATGCTAATACCTTAAGCCCCAGCTGATTTCCTAATTTGAGAAAATCAGAGAAACAAAGCAGCTCTACTCTTATTTATCTGATGCATTTCCTTCAATAGTAGCTGCATGTGAGCTTTCTTTTATGAAAAGGTATTTGCTCATTTTACTATCTGACTTTCTACAAGTTTATTTTTGCTGTCAAGATAATTTAAGTCAGTGAAAATTTTCATTTTGTAGAATACTGGAGAAATCTGTTTATCATAAAACTGACTTACAAGACATAGTCAAATATATCCACTGGGCCAACAGCCAGAAGATTCAAGGCCTAATGTTAAGGCTATTACCAACATCCAGTGTGGCCACATACAAGACACTTAAATTCCACATTCATAAAGTGGAATATCCTTCCCTTTAAAAAAGTTTGTGCATTACTAAGCTTTCTTTAACTAGAATGTATTTCCCTGTTTGAGAGGAGGTTGGTAAAATTTTCTTAGATTATTTCCTTATGTTCTGTTTGACTTTTTTTTTTTGAGATCTGTTTGACTTTTTCCATCATTATATATCATTTTTTTTTTGCTTTTTGAGACAGGGTCTCGCTTTGTAGTTCAGGCTGACCCTGAGCTCACTATGGTGCCCAGGCAAGCTGCCGCGAACTCAGCAATCCTCCTGTCTCTGCCTCCTGAGTGCTGGGATTACAGGCGTGAGCCACCACGTCCGGCATTGTGTTATGCGGCGTTGATTGTTGGTGGGCGTGTCTCCACACCCAGCATTATATGTGGTCACCGGGGATCGAATTCAGGACCTTGCGCTTGCGAGGCAGGCGCCGGAACCACTGAGCTAATCCTCCAGCCCCATCATTATATATCTTAGAAAGTTAGTATTTGTACAATATGAACTCTTCATTAAAAGCTCTTACAGTATTCTTGAGGCCTCAGACTAATTTTGATGAGCACTTATGGGAAAATTCTCAGCTATTTCAAAATTGCCAAACACATACCACAATAAATACATTTCTATATTTTGCCAACTTTCAAGTTTCTTTAAATAATAGTTTCAGAACCATATGCTATCCATATGACTTTTAAAAATACTCTTCTTATCTCCTGTAAAAGGAAAGGCAAGGGTTATCTTCAGCGGCCTCTACTCTGCTCCCTCAGACCCAAAGTGTCCCCACTGCAATGGGGTCAATAGGTATCAAGTTACAATGAAGAGGCATCAAGGTGTGCAACCCGAAGTCTTGGATTTCAGCCTGTATCTGCCTCTCTCCGACCTCCTGATTGTGGGAAAAAATCAGTAATAGATTGTGGAGGACATCAAGAGCATAGGACCCGCACAGCGAGCCTCAGACTCTGGAACACCGAGTCACTCCAGGTACAGGTGGACGAAGGCCAGCGAGCTCCCAGACCACCGGCACCTGAGGGTGACACGATGCAGTCTTTGTCCCTGGCTACTCTGCTACTTTCTGCTCCCTAGATAGCTATGCCTGTAGGCTGTCCTGGTTTCACACATCCTTGCACCTAAGATATTTTCTTCAGCTCAGGCTGTTTCTTCCTGATAAAAGGGTTAACTGTGACTTCAGTCATGCACAAGGCGGGTTTCCTCCCCCCTCTCACATCTGCCTCATTGTCCTCATGACTCTGTTTCACTGCTATAAAAATCTGTTTCCACCCCAGTCAAGTTGCCATTAGCTCACCAAGCTATTGGTCAATCTCACTGTGTCCGCAGCTCGTATTCCTAGCTCCCCTCCTCTCAGAAGAAGACTCTCACAATAGATAGGATCTCAGTTTTCATATCTGTAAAATAATGATACATCCTATCTCAAGTAAAATAAGGAGTAAGGCTACATGTTGAAAACTCTGTAGAGCACTTCTAAATTTATCATTTAGTAGGAGGGAATTAAAGATAATAGGAAGGTGGAGGTTACTGTAGAAGAATCAAGGGTGATTTAGAATCAGTAGCAAAAACTGTTTGGACTGCCAGAGACATCTCTTCTGGGGCCCTCTCTGCCCCTAGTGGAAATGATGGGAACAGGTACGAGTGTATATGATCCATTTAACCGCAAAAGGAGAGTAGTTAGCTGTTACTGTCTAAGGATCAACAGAAAAGACAAAGAAGAGAGAAAGCAGAAAAGGAGAGAGACAGGAATTAATATTTCATTATTACTGTGACAGTATATGCAGGGATGGCTTCTGGATTCCTTTTGGTAGGAATAGAAACTTCAATTAATGAATGAGATAATCATTAAAAAGTGAAATAATTGAAGAGTAAGAAATGCCCTATTTTTAAAAGAGGACTGTATTTTTTTTTTTTTTGCTTTTTTGGAGACAGGGTCTCGCTTTGTAGTTCAGGCTGGCCCTGAGCTCACTATGGTGCCCAGGCAAGCTGCCGCGAACTCAGCAATCCTCCTGTCTCTGCCTCCCGAGTGCTGGGATTACAGGCGTGAGCCACCACGCCCAGCATTATATGTGGTAACCGGGGATCGAACTCAGGTCCTTGT
>PVIC010008289.1:0-20416 GCA_004025085.1 Thryonomys swinderianus | reverse complement strand
GGACTGTATTCTTTAAAATGCCATCAGCATAAAAGAGAAAGAATGTGGAAAGGTTCCAGATTACAAGATGATAAAGAGGCATGACAAATAAATGCAGTTTATTATCTAGGGTGACTCTTGCACCGGAGGAGATATTTTATCAGTGAGATAAAAATAGCACATTAATGTAAGATTTACTAGAATTGGAATCTGTACTATGGCTAAATAAGCAAATATTCCTATTGTCAGGAAACACACACTGAAATACCTAGAAGAGATGGGCCACAATACATGTAGTTTTTAAAAGGGTTCAGAGAAAAATATTGAGAGAAAGACAGAGAAAGAGAGAGAGAGAGAGAGAAAGAGAGAGAGAGAGAGGAGAGCAAGAGAGAGAAAGAGAGAATGAAAGAAAGGGAGAGAAGCAGAGAGAGAAACAGAGAAATAAAATGGGGTAAAATTTTGTAAACAGATGAATCTGAACAAAAGGCATTTAGGTATACCTCATGTTATTCTTATTTGTACAACTGTACTGTGGGTTTGTTTTTATTTCCAAGTAAAATTCTAAAAAGTTCAGTATTTTAATGTAGTCCTTTAATTCATTAAACATTCTAGACGTTCTTTTTAGTTTCTTTTGTAACATTTAACAATTTAATGTCAGCATGTCACTTAACTCATGAGAGTACTTTAATATTGTACTGGTCACCTTCCTATGGCTGGGAAAAAAATACCTGACAGAAACAACTAAAAGGAAGAGAGGCTTGTCTGGGCTCATGATTTCAGAAGGTTTAGTCTATGGTTGGCAGGGTCTGAGACAGAGGAGCACAGTAGCGGGCTTGGTGGAGGAGAGCTTCTCAGCCCACAGCATCCAGGAAGCAGAAAGAGACAGACAGGAGAAGCCTTGGACGGGAACACCCTCGGAGCCTCCTCCTCCGCCCCAGCGGCCCCACCTCCTACTAAGAGCACACTTAGCTAGGAACGCCTCCACGCCTGAGTCCACTGAGCAGTGTGCTGCGTATGGCGCCCTATGATATAATAACCCTCTCAAAGCTCTGTCTCTAAACACAATAGACTTTTGGGGAGTATCTTAAATCGAAACCATAATAGGCGTATTTTATTCAGTCCTTATTAAGACAGCCTCATGTTACAGATGAGAAAGTTGAGAATCAAAGGTTTTTTTTTTGGTGAGGCTTTGGCCAAATAATCTTAGAATCTTCACTGCCAAACTGAAGGTGGCAGGGATGATGAATTGATGTGTTCTAAATTGTGCACACAGAGTTGCAAAGGCAGTACTGAGATGCCAAATTCAATAATTTGTACTACTCTGCAGCTATTAAATTCCATCAAAGGCACTCAAATCTTGGAGTAGGATTAACTACTAGTTGCTCTTTGGTGATTCATGAATCACATAATCATAGAGTCATAAACTAACTTATGTTGGCCATTTATCAGCATCTAGCTAAGGGGAAAAACAGCTTGAGAAAAATGTTAATCAAGCTGGGCACGGTGGCTCATGTCTGTAACTCCAGCACTCAGGAGGCAGAGGCAGGAGGGGTGCTGTGAGTTCAAGGCTAACTTGGGGTACCTAGTGAGCTCAGGGCCAGCCTGAACCACAGAGTGAGACCCTGTCTCAAAAGAAACTAAAAAAAAAAAAAAAGTTAATCAAATCTTGGAAAAGTGACCCTACATTGTAGTGTAATATATTTGAGTTTGTAGGTTATACTGTTTAATCTCATAAGATAAAGTTATTTTGTATGAAAATATACTTAAACATGAGAATGAAAAATATGTTAGTGAGTATTGCTTACTTTGCTGGTGAACATTAATCCAATATTGTGTAGTTCCTTGCGACGCCTAACAGGTCAAAATCTGTTCAGGTTGAGCCGGGAGGCAGAAGACTATTAGCTCCAAGGAGTCGAAACGTCTTGAAGACAGAGTGTTTTGACAGCTCAGGCAAGATAGACCTTCTGGGGACACAAGGAAGCTCCTGAGGGGGACAATCAGACAAAAGTTAATTATTCAGAGAAACTGCCACCATGCCTGCCTTGCTACCTACGACAAACATCTGCGACCAGCAAAACGCTACTGCCATCGCTGCTGCTCAATAAATCTGGGGGGCTGATTCTGTTCAGGGCTTCACTCCATTCTGGTGATGTCCCTACCTCTCGACAAAGATATTCTCCATCTCTCGTGACTTCGCTCATCTCCAGAATCCAGCACACCGGATTTTGTGTATTTGGTGTGTTGAGAACTTCAAAATGGTTTAGCATTCATTTTTAGCATTTAACGTGGGAATCCTAAAACAATTTATCTAAAGTGATTGCCTGAAAGAATTTGTCCCCCCACAGCTGAAGAAGAGATATGTTAGAAGCAGAAACAACCTCTAGGAACTGGTTATCACTCATCTTTGTTTTGTTCAGTGCCAAATATTTTCCGATATTTGCTGAACTTGGCTTCTTTTTAAATGAGAGAGTAATGGAAAGCAGTTACTGCCCATGAATGAGGAAAAGCAAGAGTAGTAAGAATGAGAATGGAATAGAATGTGGATGCTGAGAAACCTGCCGCATCTAAGCCCACATATCTGGGTGAGGAGGAAAATCTAGCAGCCGTGGTAATACATTGTGGCTGAACCATTTTCATGTCCAGGTCTTTGGACAACCTGGGACTGCTGTCACAGTTTTTGAATAACCAATCTAATCCAACAGAATGTTGCCAATCACATAGAAGGTAATACATGATGACTAAGTAGGATTCATCCCAGGGAGGCAGGTATAGTTCAACAGGTGCAAATCAATAAATGTAATACATCATATCAATGAGCCAAGGAAAAAACCACATGATCATCTCAATAGAGGCAGAAAAATTGTTTTACAAGTCCAACAATGATTCATGACAAAAACTGTACAGAAAATTTGAATGGATGGTCTTTATCTCAATCTAATAAAAACCATCTCTGACAGACCAACAGCTTACGTCACACTGAATGGACAAAAACCGAAAGCCTTCCCTCTAAAGTCAGGAACAAGACAAGGATGTCTATTATGACCATTCTTGTTCATTACAGTTCTGGAAATATTAGCTATAGCAATTAGACAAGAGAAAGAAATAAAAGGAATAAGCTTATAAAAGAAGCTAAATTGTCATTCTTTGCAGATGATGTAATACTCTACATAGAAGCCCCTCCAAATCCCACCACAAAACTAGACTTAATAATCAAATTCAGTAGCAGAGCTGGATACAAAGTTAACATTCATAAATCAATAGTCTTTCTGTACCCAAGTAGAAAACTCCCTGAGAGGAAAAAGTAGGGAAATAACACCTTTCACAACAGCATCCAAAATAATAAAAATGAAATGCACAGGAATCAACCTAACAGATGAAGTTAAAGACCCCTCTGTTGAAAACTATGGTACTCTGAGATCAGAGAATATATCAGAAAATAGAAAGATATTCCTAGTTGTTAGGTAAGGGAAACCAATGTAGTGAAAATGGCTCCACTTCCAAAACTGTTATACAGACTTAATGCATTCTCAATAAAAATTCCAACAGCATGTCTCCCAGAATTAGAGAAAACGATCCTAAAATTTGGTTGGAACTAGAAGAAACCTAGAACGGCAAAGGCAATTCTAGGCAACAAGGGCAAGGCAGGGGGCATCACAGTCCTGATTTGAAATTATAGTACATAGCTACTATGAAAACAAAAAGTATGCTCTTGGGGAAAAAAACCCAAATCTGAATATCAGTGAAACAGATTAGAAGATACAGAAACAACTTCAGACATATTCAGTTACCTTATCTTTAAGAAAGGTACCAAAGACCTTCAGTGGAAGAAAGACAACCTGTTTAATAAATGGTGCTAGAAAAACTGGCTTTCCATTTGCCAAAGATTAAAACTAGACCCATATCTTATGCCATGCACTAAACTAAAATTGAAATGGATCAAAGATCTAAATATTAAAACAGAATCAATAAATCTGCTGTAAAATGGAGTAGACAGAACTCCTGAAGACATTGATGTAGGCAAAGGCTTTATAAACAAAACCTCAATTGCATGGGAACTATCACAAAAAGTCAACAACTGGTACCTCATCTTGCTCAAAAGCTTTTATACAGCAAGAGGAACCATCACTAGAGTGAAGAGACAACTCAAAGTGTAGGGAAATTTTTTATCAGGTGTAAAAATGTCTAATATCCAGATAAAGGTCTAATATCCAAAATACATAAAGAACTGAATAAAATTTAAAGACCCAATTAAAAAATGGGCATCTGAAATGAACAGACACTTCTCAGATGAAGGAGTAGAAATGGCAAAAAAAAAAAAAAGAAACCAGAAAAAAGAAAAAAAAAAAGTTCAACACTACTCTCCTGCCACAAATAAGACCATGTCAGAGGCTTGAGGAGAGAGACCAGGCCAGTAAATTCAATAACACTCTGCTGACCAACCAATGGGTCACAAAAGAAATTAAAGTTTCTTAAATTAAATGTTAACCCCAGTATGACATACAGGAATTTATGGGACATAACAAAAGCAGTTCTATGAGAAGAATTCCTAGCGGTGAATGCCAATATCAGGAAAACAGAGCAAGCTCAAATAAATGACCAAATGTTGAACACCAAGGTAGTAGAAAAGGAGGAGCAAGACAAACCCAAAGCTCATTCTAGGGAGGAAATTATAAGGATCAGAGCAGAAATTAATACAATGGAGACTCAGAGAATGATATAAAAGTCAATGAATTGAGCCGGGCGCGGTGGCTCACGCCTGTCATCCCAGCACTCGGGAGGCAGAGACAGGGGGATTGCTGAGTTCGAAGCTTGCCTAGGCTACATAGTGAGCTCAGAGCCAGCCTGAACTACAAGGCGAGACCCTGTCTCAAAAAAAAAAAAAAAAAAAAGTCAATGAATTGAAAAGGTGGTTCTTTGAAAGGATAAAAAAAATTGACAGACCCTTAGCCAACCTTATCTAACAAAGAAGGAAAAGGCTCAAATCCACGCTGTTAGGCATGAAAAGGGGGAAATGACCCCAGACCCAGTAGAAGTCCAGAGGATAATAAACACCTACTTTGAAAATTGGTTCTCCAACAAATGGAAAACGTAAAAGAAATGGATAGATTTCTAGAAACATATGAACTTCTAAAGTTGAATGAAGAAGATATTAAAATGTTAAATACCCCAATATTAATCTGTGAAATTGAAAATGTAATAAAAACCTACTGACAATGAAAAGCCCTGGTCCTGATGGTTTTACTGCTGACCTCTACAAAGCTTTCAAAGAAGAGTTAACACCACTACTTCTCAAACTCTAATGAAATCAAAATGGAAGCAGTGCTCCCAAATTCATTCCTGGAAGCAACCATTACATTGATTCCACAAGGAGAAAAAGACACAGCCAAAAAAAGAGAACTATAGGCCAATCTCCTTAATGAATATTGATGCAAACATCCTCAATCAGATATTGGCAAACAGAATACAGGGAATCATCACGAAGATCATACACCCTGACTAAGTTGGATTCATCCCAGGGATGCAAGGATGGTTCAACATACGTAAATCAATATAGTAATACACTATATTAACAGACTAAAGGATAAAATCCATATGGTCATCTTGATAGATATAGAAAAAGCATTTGACAAAATCCAACACATATTCATGGTCAAAACCCTACAGAATATTGGAATAGATGGACTTTATTTCAACCTAATAAAAGCTTTTTATGAGAAATCAACATTCAGCCTAATCCTAAATGGTCAAAAACAAAACTTTCACTCTTGTAAGATGATGAATAATACAAGGATGTCCACTATCACCTATCCTGTTCTATATAGTTCTGGAAGCATTCACAGCAGTTAGACAAGAGAAAGAAAGAAAAGGATCAAAGATAGGAAAGGAAGAAGTTAAAAAAATCATTATTTGCTGATGACATGATACTCTATATACAAGATCCTAAAAACTCAACCAAAAGACTACTAGATTTAATTGCCAAACTTTGTAGTGTAGCTGGATACAAGATCAATGCTCAAAAATCAACAGCCTTTGTATACACAAACAACACACTCACTGAGAGAAAAATTGGGGAGTCAAGCCTTTTCATAATAGCATCAAAAAGAGAGAAATATTTAGGAATCAGTCTAACAAAGGAGGCGAAAGATGTCTACTCTGAAAACTACAGCACACTGCAAAAGGAGATTGAAGAGGATATCAAACAATGGAAAGACCTCCCTTGTTCATGGGTAGGAAGAACCAACATCATCAAAATGGCTCTACTCCTACAACTCCCATACAGATTCCACATAATTCTGATTGAAATACCAATACTATATTCACAGGTCTAGAGAAAATAATCCAAGGATTCATCAGGAACCACAAAAGACCTAGAATAGCAAAAGAAATTGTAAACAACAAAGGCATAGTGTGGTTATTATCATCCCCAACTTGAAACTATACTATAAAGCCACTGTGATAAAAACTGCGTGGTATTAGCAAAGAAACAGATGCAAATATCAGTGGAATAGATTAAAAGACCCAGAAACAACTCTAGATACACCAAACCACCTCATCCTTGACAAAGGGGCTAAATATCCTCAAGGGAGGAATAGCAGCCTCTTTAACAAATGGTGCAGGAAAAACTGAGTTTCAACCTGCCAAAGACTAAAGTTACACCTATCTCTTTCACTGTGTACTACACTAAAATCAAAGTGAATTACAGATCTAAACATTACAACAGAAACATTACACCTGCTGGCAAATAGATTAGGTAGAACGCTTAGAGATACTGGCTTAGGGAAAGACTTTATGAACAAAACCTCTATAGCATGAGAACTAGCAGAAGGAGTCAACAAATGGGATCTCATCCTATTTAAATGCTCCGGCACAGCCAAAGAGACCACCAGAAGAGCTACAAGACAGCCGACGATATGGGAAAAAGATCTTTACTAGCTATTTCTCAGGCAAAGGGCTACTATCTAGACTATGTAAAAAGCTTAAAAAATCAGCCCCCCACTTAAAGACCCAGTTCAAAAATGGGCATCTGAAATGAACACACTTTTCAGAGGAAGAATTAAAAGCAGCCAAAAAGCATATGAAGAAATGCTCAATATCACTGGTCATTGGAGAGATCTGGATGGAAACAACTCTGAGATTTCATCTCACTCTAGAAAGAATGGCTGCTATTGTGAAATTAACCAGCGATAAATGCTAGCGAGGCTGTGGGGAGAAAGGAGCCCTTCTCCACTGCTGGTGGAAATGCAGACTGGTGCAGCTACAGTGGAGATCAGTGGTCCCATTTGACCCTGCTGTTCCCCTGCTAGGTATATACGCAAAAGAATTTTAAAAATCATATGCACGCCCATGTTTATAGCAGCTGGATTATGATAGCTATATCTTGGAAACAAACCAAATACCCATCAAGTGGAGACTGGATAAAGCAGATGTATATTTTAGAAAAGTGGAGTATTACTCTGCCATAAAGAAAGAAAAGTTTGACTCATTTATATTCAAATGGATGAACTTTGAGTACATACTCATAAGATAAACAAATAGTCACAGACATGTAAGTACCATATATTTTCTCTGGTATGAGAATCTGAAGATGTAAATGAGTTCTAGAATGTATGACAGATGTTGTGAAATAGAAAATATTCAAAGGGAAAAGTGTAAGGTTAAGTAATGAGGGGTAATGTTAAAAAAGAAAGCACATATATATAGATGGTGGTTGTAGGGTGAGTAGCGGAATGGGTAAAAATGAGAATTAACTCATGTCATATACTGGTACATATTCCCAATATGGAGTACAATCATGATGTGTATATAAAATGTACCAATAATGAGTTTAATTTTAAAAAATTAAAGAAATATATAAGTAAAATATCTCAGTTACTAATTAAATTCAAATAGTAAAGATGCCAGGCATGGTGGCTCTTGCTTGTAATTTCAGTCCTCAGGAGGGAGAGGCAGGAGGATTGCTGAGTTCAAAACTTGCCTGGGCTACACAGAGAGCTCAGGGCCAGCCCGAACTACAAAGCAAGACCCTGTCTCAAAAAAAAAAAAAAAAGAAAAAAAGAAAAAGAAAAAGAAAAAGTAAAGACATTTGCTATGCACAAGTTTATGTGTTCTTTCCTTCTTAAAACTCATGTATTTGAATCTATTAAATTGATGGATTGTTGACATACATCTCTGTATAATGTTAGTATATGTTCAAAAGGTATGTGATTCATTTACTAAGTTTCATTAACTGTTCTAGAGTGAAAATCTAAGCAAATCTATTATATCACATATGATAAATTTAGGATAGGTGCCAATCTTGTTAATAAGTTAATGAGTATTTGGCTGATTCCCCATCCTACATTCTGGAATATAATTTGGCATGACTTCTGTCTGTCATGAAAAGTATTCACTCACCAGTTTATGTCATGCCCATTGATTTCCTTTGAGAAAATATTATGTCTTTGATACAATGGTTTAAAGCAATATGCATAACACATAAGCAAACTGAATAGAAAATTTATGTTCAACATCCTCACTTTTATTTAATAAGGTGAGGAATCTAATTTCAATCTGCCAAGAACAAACAGGATGGAGATATGTGAAAGCACTGGGCACTCAGGTGAGGGCACTCCAGTGTTAGTCCATTAAATACAATCATTTTTAAAACTTGATTTGAACAGCATTTTACACAAAGCTGGTTCTCAATAGTGCTCGGCTGGTTTATTCCTCATCTGTTGTCCTGTTTGCTGCCTGGTGAATTCATCTCTTATCAACCAGTTTCCAGATTCAGGATAGGCTTTTCCCTAAACATCATTTTTCTTGCTGTTTTGCTTTCGTTTTTTGAGGTTTCTGAAGAGGGCATGCGTATGACCAGGAGAGATGGTGAGCTGTGACTGGAGCTCTCGCGATGGCTGCCGTGAGGACAGCAGAGATCCCAGTGCCTCAGGAGAAGGCAGAGCAGAGGAAGGCCAGACATCTGATTGCTAGCGATGACCCATTTGTCATCCAGGGGAGCTGGCTGGAAGTGATTTGCTCACGGAAGGCGAAGACACCGGTGCAGCCGTGTATCTCTTACTCTGCGGGGTCTCCCAGCCCTCGGGTGCTTGTGTTTCACTGTGGTTCTGGGAATCAAACCTAGAGCCACAGACATGCAGAGTGCATGTTGTACCACTAAGCCATCCTCCCAGCCCCTGCTCGTCCTATGGGCTTTGTGAAGTCCTGTCACGTTCCCAGGCTCTTCCTTCAGCTTTGCACATGGCTGAGGCTACTCTGAGGTGATAGTCCACTTTTCTAAAACTATCCTCCATGCCCCACTCGCAAGATCAAGTTTTTTTTTTTTTTCTTGAGAAAGGGTCTTGCTTTGTAGTTCAGGCTGGCCCTGAGCTCACTATGTAGCCCCGGCAAGCCTCGAACTCAGCAATCCTCCTGTCTCTGCCTCCCAAGCACTGGGATGATAGGCGTGAGCCACCACGCCCAGCACTGTGGTATGTGGTATTGATGGCTAGTGGGCATGAGTCTCCATGCCCAGCATTGTATGTGGTTTCCGGGATCGAACTCAGGACCTTGCACTTGCGAAGCAGGCACCGGAACCACTGAGCTAAATCTCTGGCCCGCAAGATCAAGTTTTAATTTAATGTTAATTACTCTGATTTCATCATTATACACTGAATACATGTATCAAATGTACTTCAATCAATAAACTTGTACAACTGAAATAATAATAATTTAAATTCCAACGGTACTATGCCAGTTAGTCATTGAAAGAGCAATTAAAGCAACCTGCATCTATTAAAGCAATCTGTGCACTAATCTTTTCTTGTGCCATTTTATATGTTTGTAATATATAATGAATACATCACTCACAGTAAATTGCTACAAACATATATCACATCTTCATTCCTTTTATTTCTCCTTCCTTCCCTCCCTGTAGTCTCTGATACCATCTATACAAAGTCAACCTTCTTGTTTCACATCATCTTTTCATTTCTAATTTACACTTTTGATTTTACACATAAGAGAACCATACAATACTTACCTTTTTGAGTCTGATTTATTTTACTTAGAATTACGATTGCAAGGAATATCTATTTTCCTAGGAATCACTTCTTTACAGCTAATACTTTAGTCCACAGAAGGAATGAGCTGTACCATCCCTTGGTTTAGGGGTCCTGGCCCCCTGTACCATCAGACAATAAATTCCTATTGTTTGAGCTCTCCAGTTATGGCAGCCATAGAAAAGCAATACAACTACTATTGTAAGAAACAATAAAGCATTCCCTTTCAGAAAAATATTTCATAACAAAATTATGAGAATGACAGTAGTTAATACTCCATGTATTATAATCTTAAAAGTAGTTACACAGAATACAAGAGATAAAAGTATTCCTTAAAAGGGCGAGGAATGAAATGACCACATCTTGCAAATTTGTTCATTTAAGAAACCATTATTAAGTATTTACAATGTGCCGGATATTCTATACTAATCAATTTAATCTTACAAAAATGCTTGAGGACAAGAATCAGTACCTGCAGTTTACAGCCAGAGAAACTGATTCTCAGTTTAGTAGCTTTTCTGACATCACACACTGAATACCGGTGGAGCACAAGCCGCTCCAGGATTGACTGATTTCAGGCCCTGTGGTGTGGCTGCTTTTCTGTGCTGAATCCTATGCTGAGTGCTTTATCTTGTCATTGTCCCATTTCAAATCTTTATGGAGCACTCAGTAAGAAGTGAGTTTTCCCCTCCCACTAAGTCTAAAATGTCAACATGAAGCATAGAATGAAAATGCCAGAATGAGACTGTTCATAATACCTGCTACCAAAGTGGAACGATTTAATGGGATCTTCTTTTACTGTACTGCATCAAAGGGAAAGACAGTGAACAATGGTAATAGCCTTTTCTTGGCTGTTCTCCACATTTCATGTTCATTTTTATCTTGCCAGTTATCTAAGCTAGACAACTGAAAAATAGACAGAAGAAGATATTTCAGAAGCACATAACTTAATCATAGATAGGTGGCTTGGCTCAATGACATATTTCAGTTTATCAAGAATAAATCAAAGAGAAAATAACCATGACCTTGTGATACAGATGTTATACTTTGTAAATCTATTAGTGTATTGAGAAGGCTTCTTTGCAGTGTAAGCACCTGGGAAGGTTACTTTGGATAGTGTATCTACTAAGGCTAGTGATGGCAATTATGTACGTTGGATGCTAATTACTTTATTACTTTATTCACATGTATGAATTAACTCTTATTCATTCTTAACATCCAGCTCAATGGTCAATTTCTATTATACCAATAGATCAGTTTCTTGCACTCTCTTCTTTGGACCAGTAATATATTTTTGCATTCAGGATGTATAATATGTTCCTAACATGGATTACTTGTTCATCAGGATCTCCTGCGAACTGTGAACTTGTGAGGGATGAAGACCACTCTTTACCTTCTGTTCATCAGCATCTCAGAACCTGACAGGCAGTAAGCAAAGAGAGGCTAGAGGCAGAGGGTGGATCAGGAACCGGATGAGAGAAAAGCACATTCGAAGTGGGGGGCTGAGACGACCTCACTGCGTATCTCTCCCAGTTTTACCCCACCTCCAGAGGCCATAGTTTATTCCCTCTCCCCAGTGCATTCTCTTCTTTTCATCTTGCTTTTTCTTCTCCCCCAGGGAAATCTAACTACTACTAGTAGTATAACTAACTACTATAATAGTAGTAGTAGTAGTACTGATGACAATACCGAATGCACAATGTTTATTGCATCAGGTCTTATTCTAAGTGCTTCACTTACACCTTACACTAATTTAATGCTTAAAGTCTTAGACAGATAGTATTAGCTCAACATAATAGGTGATAAAATTTAGGCACAAAGAGATTAAGTTGCCTATTTGCCTGAGGCTACATAGTTTGTACATGGTGGAGATATACTCTAAGCAGGCAATCTGGGTGTAATGTTTGGTTTTAACCACAGTGTCTTCTTAACCAAGAAAATTGCATTTGTAGTTGATAATCATGATCTATGTCTTTTATTAATTCTCCCTTCCTTGTGTGAAATTATAGATAATTAATATTCAATTGTTTTACATCAATACATATAACTTTGTCACTTTACTGTCAAATTTTTTAGTATAGGTCTAAGGCACTATCTTGATAAATAAATGTGCTTATGGATGTTTCTTATTGTTCATCTTACCCACTTCCTTTTGTGCACTGTTCTGCAATTTCCAGTTTTATCTCATTATAGAGGAACAGAAAGTTAAATGCATTTCACAGAGTAATTTGATTGCAAAACCAGCTAGTTGTTTACAATTTTCTTTCAGTTATTATTCCTTTACCTTTATCTAATGAAAACACAACTCAGTTTTTTCATAGTGACTACTATGGGGAGTCTTTCCAAAGCAGTAGTTTCCAAAGTGTTAGATCAACAATTCACTTCCTTCTCATGCTGAAATGGAATTGGTTAAGATAATGATTAATTATACCCAGTAATTACAATGACAGGTCCAATGGGCATAAGCATTGGGGAATCTACGCTCTTGTCTCTTGCTAAGCACACACGGACTCACATGAGGCAAGAAGTGTGGACCAACGCCAGGAGATAGGGCTCTACAATCAGCGCTCTCACCGTCGCTTATCAACAGTGACACGGTATTAATGGAGTTGACAGAGTGACAGGGCATCCCGCATTCTCCAGGAAGCCATCTGCTGTTCTCTGCTTTGCCACCCTGCCCATCTTTCTACTTGATGCAGACGTCATCACAATTCGAGACTTCATAGAACTTCTTGTATTTCTGGTATGCAGAGTAAGATGTCTCTCCCTTTTCCCATAGGCTACTGAATGTGGAATTATACAACAGATTGTTTTCACACTAGAGCTATGAGGCATATTTCACTACTCCCACTGCAGATTCCTGTATTTAAATTTCAGGGAACAGGGTTTTCCTAGGAAACCACACACTGCTATAAATCTTGTTGTCTATTTATAAAGGAGTCCAAGTCTTTAGGGAAAACCATAACATATCACATTGTTATATAACCTTTGATGCTCTTTCTTTCTTTCTTTCTTTCTTTCTTTCTTTCTTTCTTTCTTTCTTTCTTTCTTTCTTTTTTTTTTTTTTTTTGAGACAGGGTCTCACTTTGTAGTTCAGGCTGGCCCTAAACTCGCTATGTAGTCCAGGGCAGCCTTGCACTCAGCAATCCTCCTGCCTCTGCCTCCTGAGTGCTGGGATGACAGGCTTGAGCCACCATGCCTGGCACTGTGGTATGTGGTACCGGGGATTGAACTTGGGACCTTGCACTTGCAAGATAGACACTGGAACCATTGAGCTAAATCCCTAGGCCTGATGCATTATGTTTTATATAGCTACTCAATACTTATATCAACTAAGTGAACATTATCACATTTAAAAAACTCATTTTCCAAAAGCTTAAAAGCACGTATGAAACTTAAGGAAAGCATATTTCTTAAAATTATAAAAGAAAAAAATACGAAATGCTTTGATGCTATTGGTGTAGACATACCACAATTTAATGAAGAATCATTTCAATAGAGAAAAGGAATCGGATTTTGAAGAGGTTGGTCACTGTTTCAGTTACACTACTGACCTGGTAAAGCCTGTGTTGTTTGTAAAGTATTGTTAATAACCCTTTTAAGAGGATGAGCTATTACAAGGAAGCTACACATTTTTGGCCTCAGTCAGCAGATGCGAGCCTTATTTTTTTACAATGACTTCCTTAATGTGCTTTATTACTGGCCTAATCTATAAGTGATAGTGTCTCAGATAGTGTTTCCCCTGAACACAATAGCAGACACCCACCAGTTAAGGAGGAGAGTTTATTTTGGCTCGGAATTTAGAAGTTTCAGTGTTTGCGTGACCAACAGGATGGCAGAAAGCCAGGGGAGGAAAATGGCTCAGGTTAGGGGAAAGCCGAGGGGAGACAAGGGCCTTGGGAGGAAGACATTCCCTACTGGCCACACCCAGAGACCTGCCTTTCCCAGGCAGCCTCACTTCCTATCATGTTTGGTCACGGGGCCATGATCCAACTACCCCCTAAAGCCCTGCCTTTGAGCACAGAGGCTTTGTGGGGGCCATAACAGATGGTTTTAGAGAAAAAGAGTAAGAGAATGGAAAATGAAAAGGTTTAAAAAAAATAGGAAAAGGAAAGAAGGGAGTCCAGTGTTGTGGGTTGAATGTTGAAGATTAGTCGCCACTGTGAGGTATTGAGAGAGCGGACACAGTCTGACGGTGGGATTTGGAGGGAAGACCAATGGGAAACAATCAGAAGTGAAACGAGGCTGGAGGGTGGAGGCTGGGGGCTGGGGGCTGGGGGCTGGGGGCTGGGGGCTGGAGGCCTCCTCCATCGGGCAGGCTTTGTAAGGAGAGAGGGGCCTGGCGTAGGATCCTTGTGCTGCCCTGAGCTGCGGTGCTCTCTGCAGTGCCCACACTAGCAAGGACCTGGCCAGACGCAGCTGCCCAGCCTTCTGCTCCCCAGCAATCAGAAATACGAACTGAATAAACCTTTATTCTTTATCAATCATGTGGTCTGTAGAAACGGACAATGGACGAAGACACCCAGGAAATACAGCAGTCATATTTATAAGACTTCTTTCCCTGACAAAACCATTTTGGCTTGCATTTAGATTTTAGTTATCTTTCCAGTTGTCCTCAGTTGTAGAGTTAGGACAACATCTTTATCTTTAGGACTCTGTATCTAATGTTAAGTAAAGAACACCCTCACATAGATAGACATCTTTGTACGATAGGGGCCGATTTCGGTGTCACGCCTTGGCCTCCGTCGGGGGCATGGAGACCCTCCAAAGGCGACGGGAAGTTCTCGTACAGAAAACGGAGAGAACAGACTCCAGCTGCAGCTTTAATCTCTCCTAGACTAAAATCCTGTCAGAAGATCACTGCAATTTCAGTGATGAAAATACACATCAGGGAAACAGTATTTGTTAGAAAGTGTCAGAACTTTTTATGGGCAGAAGAAGAGCAGGCTGGGTAATTTTCCTGGATTACCTGCTTCCTCACTGCTGTTGCTGTCTTCACCTCTCTAAACATACGCATGTTGCCAGCAGAAACCTAGAGAGCAAAGAAGAAAGAAGCACTTAATTTCAGTTGTACATAGGTGTACAGCAGGCATTTACTGGCATATGTGTGTGTGCATATGCGTGTGCATGTGTGCATGTGGGGGGTACGGTCTAGTTCAGTCACATTTGAGTCGGAACTTAAATAAAGGGGCGAGTTCTGTAATTCTCCTTAAACTCAGGCAAGACAGCAGCATCCTGTGCTCTGTTATTTAGATGCCCGGATCCACAAACACACATGTGTGCTGAAGTACACAGAGATGCCCCCGTTAGCCAGGGTGGGCTGCTTCGCGCCGGTGCAGTGCATCCAGAGACCCTGTGCATCTTTACTCATGAATACAATAGCTTTGGCCCCAGGAAAATTCTTTCAATATCTCTTGTACCAGCTGAGGCTGCTCGTGCCAGTAACCCCAGGATTGTGGGTGGCTGAGGCAAGTTCAAATCCAGCCTGGCATTTCAGGGATGGGGAGACCCTGTCTCAAAATAAAAAATTAGACAAAGTAGCCAGGCGTGGTGGCTCACGCCTGTAATCCCAGCACTTGGGAGGCAGAGACAGGAGGATTGCTGAGTTTGAGGCTTGCCTGGGCTACATAGTGAGCTGAGGGCCAGCCTGAACTACAAAGCGAGACCCTGTCTCAAAAAAAAAAAAAAAAAAGATTGTAATTTGGATCTTCATTAGGTACTTATAATTCACCTTTTAGTTTTAGTCAAGTCATGGAGTTAAGTACTGAGTAATGAAAATGACACCCCAATAATCTCCAAAAATTAGAGGATGGGGAAATTCCTGGAAATGAAATCCGTGATGCAAAATAATTTGCTGAAAGTTCATAACATTTGTTAGTTTAGTAATCGGACAATATACTGCCTGAATTTCCCAAATAGATGCCCATTTCCCACTTTTATGACAATCTAGTCATGGAGTTGTTAAGTAATGGGTCATATTTATGTATCTATCTACCATGTGTGGAATATACTGAGAATGCTGTGGCTGGGCCTTTGTTGTTGCTGAAAGAACATAAAACAGGAGAAGCAGAGAGTCTTTATCCTCAAACAATTCATAACCTATTTGAGTTAATTCCAAAGAAAATTACTTACTACACTGAGAAGAAAATAAAAAGATGAAAGGTAAACCAGCACACAAATACTTTTACTGGTTCCACATACTTAGGTCTTCCCAGTTTTACTTGTGTCAGAGAATGTTAAAATCCTTACTGCTAGCTCGTAAGCAAAATCGTGAAGTGCAGCGCCATCGGAGCCCAGGCCTGTAACGCGTCCCCATCCGGCCTCGAGTTACTGTGTAAGAGACGATGCTTACTGTGGTGCTCAGAAGCATGGCTGACGGAGGCTGGTGAAAGTCTCCTGTACTTGCAGAACTGCCTCTGCTTCCTGATCTCAGACTCAAATCAAAGCAAGATACATCTGCTCTATTTTGGAAGCCAGACCACTATGAAAAAATCCCTCTCTGCCTCACTTAGAGAAAATATGCACTTAAATATACAAACTGTATAAGCAGTAGAGGAGTGCAATGCATTTTCATTATGAGAATGTTAGAAACTGATAGCATCCTGATTATATGGGCTAGAGATTTTCAATATCTAGACATAATTATAGATAGTCACAGCAGTTGTTTAACTTTATAACTTATTATTTGCTGCCTGAAAGCAAATTTATTTATTGTAACCAAATGATATGTTGCAGGGTTATTTCATACATGGGAGATTTCCAAAGTCCTGCACCGATGACACTGATAGAGTGCCACTGCTCTGTTATAACCTTTGTATATTATTTAGGTGTAACAAATACTTCATTCATTGCTTGCCCTAAACTTTGCATTTGGTGACACTCTTGCTGCTGTGTTAATATCAGGTCTATTAAGCTGGACCTCATGGTCCATTACCCTTTCTTTAGATTTGACCCCATGAAGTTTAGGGGTCTTGAGCACAGTGTGAAAAAGCAAAGGCTTTCTCTCTCACCCAAGAAGCTCATTAGGACTTTATAGAAACACAGTAAATACTCACTCCGTACTAACATTTGCACTGAGGGACGCTCCCCAGACACACAGCCGGGTGTCAGAAGGTGCCATTGTTCCCTTTGTCCAGGCCGGCTCGCTGACGCAGCCTGGAAACTGAAGAGAGGGCTCATTTGTAATCTGGCTTTTTTTTTCTTTTAGAAAAGATTCATTTACTGTTATTTTAGCTTGGTGGCATTTTCTCCTTACTGCATCTCGATCCATTTCTTAAAGTTTTTGCTTAAAGTTTGGACGGCACAATTTAAGTCAGTCTCCACAGTTCACGAAAGAATTCCAGTGAAAATTGCTGACAGCAGTATCTGGGCTGGAGCTCTTTATTCTCTCATAAACTACCTTGTCATTCATTAATCCCATTTGCCTTATTACACAAAGTTTTATAACACAGGAAAATATTGCCCAATTGGTAAAGGGTAGACTTGCCACCAGCACCTTAATTTTAATTTTGAAGTCTAGTGTTCACTGACCCTCTGCCATACATTCTAATATTTTTATATTTTATAGTAAAGAGTTGAATCATTACCAAGAGCAAAGAAATTTTGGTTGTGTCACAGTAGGACTAACTCTAGTCATGAGTAGGTTTCCTTTTTTAAAAATACGTTTCAGGTTGACAATGTCATAAAATATTTTTCCAGGTGCTATAGCAGGGATTTCTATCCAGAAGTAATAGCAGCTTGTTACTGGGAATTCCTTTTTATGAGGAATGACTTTCATGAAGTATGATTCAAGATTCCAACTCCACTATTCAAATTAATCAGAATTTCCTGGGCAGAATGCCTCTGGAGCCCCTTACAAAGGCTCTTTTCCTCCCTTCTATTCTGTAAATTAATCAATGAAAACACTGGACTACACAAAACAAAAGGGGTGTTTTTCTCTACTTTATGTCAATCAAGAATTTGATGGTTTTGTTTTTTTGTCTAAAACAAGAAAATGAAGGGACAATTCAATTTTGTTTTACAAAGTCTGATTAATCACTTTATTTCTGAAGCCAAGCAAATTTCCCTTGAGAGTTGGGAAAAAATATTGAAAGCGCCACGATTTCAGCTACAGACTAAGTGATAAGATTCAACTGGAAGCGAAGAAAGCTTGCCTCACACACCAGCCACTCTTTAAAGAGAAGTAACTCAGAACAGAGTACGCTGCTATTTGACAGATGCTATGAACATTTACAGGTGTTTTGCAATTTGTTAGGATCTCTGCTTTTCACGTTATGGCTCAAAAAGATGGTAAGTGCTCTAGGATTTGCTAGCTTGGGGGGATACACCCAGCTAATCTTTTTAAAACATCACAACATGAACCATTAGGGCAAGGTAAAATGGAGGCAGAAGTAAATGGAAGAAGGAAAACACTATACTTTGAAGGAGAGTTCCTCTAGCAGTTAATGGGGGGATGTGTTTGGAACAGGTTGCAGAATATAAAGAAGGGAAAACCGGTATGAAAGGTCAACGTGTATTTAGGGAAGAGCTGGTACAGCGTGCCTGAGGCAAAGAAGCAGGAGTTGGGGAAGCCCAGAGGAATGTGCTTGGAAAAGTCAGGGGCAGCAGGGCGTGAAGAGCTCTGGGAATCGTGCTAATTAACAAGGAATCTGTTACCTTTCCTAGTGGCATCTAAGGATTTTCGGATGTAAGGATTTATCCTAAATCCTAAGGGAACAATCTAGAACAGTGGACGGGCATAATCAACACTCAATATTTGCAAGTATGGAAATATTACAGTGAACATTATTAATTTGTACAATTAATGTGTCAATTACAATAAGACAAAATAAGTTTTAGAATAAAAAGTCAATTGAAACAATTGAAAGAAGCTATCAACATGGTCAGACCAATGATTTAAGAATGATGACTGCCGGGTGTGATGGCTCACACCTGCCATCCCAGCTCTTGGGAGGCAGAGGCAGGAGGATTGCCCAGAGTTCGAGGTTTGCCTGGGCTACATAGTGAGCTCAGGGTCAGCCTGAACTATAAAGTGAGACCCTGTCTCAAAAAAAAAATAAAAGAATGATGATTAATGGAAAGGTAGAATTGTAGAAAGCAGAGTAGCTCATTCCAGGAGAATAATAAAGAAGCTACTGCAAAAATCCATGTAGACAATCTGTAAGGGCACTAGGAAAGTAGAAGAGAAAAATAAACTCTGTATTTAGGAGACATAAATGAAGTGGGGTTAATACAACTTAGTAATCAAATGCATATGGAGACGGACACATACAGGATAGGAAGTGGAGACAGCTTGAAGATTCTGTGAGCCTAAGAACAGGCTTCCCAGGAAGCCCAGTAAAAATAATTTCAGACAATCTGAGTTTGAGAGTCTTGGAGTAAGACTTCAGGTTTTAGGAAAAAATGTATTCAGAATTCAGGAGAAATGTCAAGCTGAAGATAGACACTGAAAATCTTCACAGAAGTGAGGTAGTAGTTATAGAGGATGAAATTATTCAGGGAGAGAAGGATGGAGGACATTGCAAGTTTTTAAGTTGGATAGTATTTCCAAGTGGTTGAGAGTTTTCTGAGGTCTTGTGTTTTCTAAATAATTTAAAGCCGATTCCAGGCGGGGTGGGAGAGAGCTCCACGCGGGATCAGGAAGGTGTGCACTGCCTCAAGGAGGACACCAGTGCGCGTGCATCGCGTGAGGTGTCCCCACGGCGGGAGTGACTTGAGGACAAAGCCTTGGAAAACACCAATCCTTAAAGAATATGTGACAAGAGAGTAGGGCGAACAGTGACAGTGAGGAGGACATGACTCGTACCTGTGGAGGATGTGACCATCATACTCAGCATCGATTACCGAGGGAATGGATGTCAGTAAAGTCCAGTGTTGACGAGTATGCTGCAAAAGGAGCCACATAAAGAAATCAGGAGCATGATTTATAAGTGCCACTGCAAACCGTCACCGTAGCTTAGGGCTAAAGAAATGAATCCTTTGGGTAGCTCTTCAAAAAAGCATATTACTTTCTTATTTTTCAGATGTAAATGAAAAATCTTGTATATGAGCCTTGGGATACTTAGGTTAATATATAGAAAAATCATGGAAGAGGTAACAGGATAAGTTTTGTGATCTTATGTAGAAAATTCAACTGAGAATTTTAGTGTAGAAAAGAAAAAATGACAATGAAGAAATGTCATTTCTTAGAAAAAATGTACCAAGCAAGCTACATTCTTCCTTTTACACAGTAAAAGGCAAATTCTTTCGAGGAAGAAAAGAGGAAAGATTCTCCATCTGCACAGCTAATGTAGAGAATCAATTAAGTATAAGATAAGAACACCAATAGCTTTAGCAACCATCATAAATATGGTGAGTCCAAAGAAAATCCAAAGCAAGAAGAGATCACATCCATTCTTATTGTA